>JAQIWG010008424.1:0-11432 GCA_034695025.1 Chamaedrilus cognettii | reverse complement strand
TGACACAGTTGACACAGTTGACACAGTTGACACAGTTGACACAGTTGACACAGTTGACACAGTTGACACAGTTGACAAAATAAAATGAAAAATGAAATTTTGAAACACAAAATTGAAGCCAACATTTGACAGCGCCTTGCTAAATACTATAAGCTTATATCGATGAGAAATGCTGAAGCCATAGCTGAAGCCTGGCCTAGTCATATACATTGCGACAATATAACACTGTGACGCCATATCATTACGTCTTATGTATTTGTCCGAAGACAAAACTTCTTGTCGACGCTTGGTATAATTGATGAGTGGTCGAGTGACAATGAGTAACTCGCTGACAATTAATCCAACTTTAACTCGCAATCAACTCAGTTCTGACTTGAGCACAAGTCGCTCATTAAGGACCTGCCAGCGCGAGTCCTGCAACGTGTCACCGTATGCATGCGACTGGCCCGAACCATTATAGTCCTTGCTGCTGTGCTGGTGTTATCCACGTCTACGATCTCTCTCGTGTTCACTCACTGAGCTGCTGAGTGTATTGCTGCGGATCTCAAGGGCTGACATTCAAGGGTTTGTCAACACGGCAGTCCACTTCTTATCTAGCGTGCACTAGAAGCCTCGCTGAGGTATCGCTTGTATACAAGAAACTACCGGGTCGGTGGTTTCCTACCCTTATCGATTGAAACAATGGAATTCCACTTTTGTAGATGCAAGCGTTTTTCTTAAGATTATTGCCCAAGTTACACGTACGCGCAATAACTAGTGCTAATCAGGCACTTCATAAAACAGTTGGCCCGCGTCGTGCGTCTATACAGAGTTTACAGACTAACTGTATATAAGACTTTCTGAAAAGCCACAACAGTTTGGAGCAACGCAATACGTTTTATCTTCGGATGCACCAACAGATTATGTTCACCCATCTCAAAAGTTGCTTATATGACTTTTTATTTCGAAAAATGCAATTGATAAATGGGAAGGAACCCCTCTCAATATCTGAGAAATGTTTGCGCTTGCGCGCTTTAAGCCGCTGCTGCCTGCAGGTACAGGCAGCAGACTGAATGGCTGAAGGTAAGCCTATAGATCAATGTACGATAACTGCCCTCCAGAGACTAGCATAGGCCTACATGCGCCGTCTATCGAGAGCCATAACATGCACACTTGCACAACACCAACGAAATTATTAACCCTTATCAGTAGCGAATTCGCGGGGTGGGACTGGGAACCATAGCCCCCACGACTTTTATTTACAATTTTACCCCTGGCGATGGCGATAACGAGTCTATTTTCTGCACTTTATGCATGGCTATACTATACAAGAGCCCGTCCGCATTAAACTTAGCAGCTGTGAATGGTCATAGGCCAAAGCAGGATCAAAAACGATGCAAAATCACGTGTAATATTCATTGACGGATTCGCCCCCACCCCCCACCCCCCCTTTTCCCTCGCGCCAGAAAATTAAATTTCTGTTACCACCAATGAAAGCAAGCCATTCAGTATAGCTTGAGTGTTTTACTATTTGGGTGTTATATAGTAGTCCTTGGTCCACAATCATTTCTCAGTGATCATTCTGATCGGCTATCCACCGTGGTGACTCATCTCACGCTTTGGTTTGCGGCGACTGTCTGTGTGCATAGACTCTATTGTGTAAGAAGCGATGCCATTTCGGGAGCCCGGCTAATACCGTCTTTTGCCCAGAGGCGCAGAAACTTATGTACGACTGCGGCACTGGATGCAAACAAGTCGAAGGAGACTCGAGGGGCTCTGACGACCCCGCTGAACGCGTCGTGTTTATGAATATCAGCTTTAATTTACCTTTACGACAGTGTAACAGTGGGCGTATCGGATAGTGTGAATGGTATTATATCGACTTCGCCTCAGCGCGCCGTGAATTCATTAAATCCTATTGTTCGTGGTGACAGCTTTAGATCTACGAAAAACTGTAGACGTCATATAACAGCTTGCTTTCTACCCGGGGGCAAAGGCCAGCAGCCGCCAGCTTGTGCGTATTCCGCATAAAGTATTATACGGTAAAGCGGCAGGGTTCGCGGTTGAATGCTGCGTTCGGATCGTATCACTGTCAGCCGATTTGCAAAGGCATTAAAATGCTTAATGATCAAAGGCTTAATGATACTTCATAGATTTTGACAACGCGCGAATTGCCTTTGCGAGCATTTCACATAATATTCACACATTTGGCATTACCGTGATCACATTTTGCAGACACCGTTAGCCACTGCTTAATTTACATGTGGGATGTATTGGATGTACACTGTGTAGTGAAAGCTAAAGAGCGCGTTGTAGTGAAAGCTAAAGAGCGCGTATGCTGCTTACTGTGTTATAGGCTGCTATTAACAGCGCAGACTCGATGAAGCTTTTCACCAGCTTTAGAATGACACTGCTGCTTGCGGTGTCAACATTAAATTGCGTGCCACGCCAAGTCGTAAACCTGATTGCATAATGAACACAGTCACGTTATGAAACCATTCAAGTCAAACTAGGTTACAGCAACCACACTGACTGATCGGCATTGTTTCTCACAGGCAATGTGAATTGAAGGCAAATCGAATTTAATTTAATTTAATGTTATTAAATGTGACCCAAGCAGCAGCTGCTGCAGCTATAACAGCGTAGATAAAACCGGTGCAACGTGTGTTATTTATGCATGAATCATGGAACCGCGCGCTATAAGAAGAACAGATCTGTCAATCTTTCAGAAAAGCAGTTTGATTTTAGGTGTCAAAGTAGCATTGCATGCAATCTTGAATGCTAGATTTTATGCAATATTACATTCAAGATGCCATGCAATCATGCATGCAAGATTATAAGCAAGATTGTATCGTCTACCGTAAACCTAAAACCTTCCAGCTGCCGTCACGTCAAATTCACTCCATGCCGCGTCACGCTAAATCCGTCACGCTTCAATCACGCATTGCCCGTATTATAGTTTCCCACTACGCGCTGCCGCTAAGCGTGTTCGCAGCAGCAAGCAGCTTGTCTCTGCTTCGCTTGCAAGCATGCGTCGGCTGCTTCGCTTGCAGGCTTGTATTGGCTGCTTCGCTTGCAATGCGTCGTGTCCGTTTCCCGCGTTCCCATTGGACGTCGTCGCTTTACCTGCGCGCAAGCAATCGATACGAGTTGGCATCAGCTGCTGCTGGCGCCCCCTGTCCCCGACAATACAATCTACCTGGGCCGTGGCGTGCACGCGCTACCTGTATCAAATGCAGACATTCTGAACGCGTACGAGCCCAGCAGCGTACGCCGCGATGCGCTATCTGGCTTTGTACGCTCGATAGAATCTAGGCTGCGTGGCCTAGACTCATGGCTATAGAGCCCCAGGGGCTGCCTGCTGTATGCGCTTCTGTTTGCTTTCAAGTGCTCGCAGTACACTGTACACGATAGTCAAATATAGTGTACGCTTGAGCGCGACGTGCACAAACTGTGTGCGGTTATAGCGGAGAGCGAATTTGACAGGTTAGCAAACGTACACTTGTTTAAGCAGGACGGTGCAAATGGCCGCCAAAGCACTTCAGGTGTCCTGCAGGCTGATAGCTTGTGCTAACCGCGAGTGATCGATCTAAGCGTGATAGAACGCTGTACGCTGACTGCTCCTCGGTCGAAATCTAGTCGATTTAAATTTAGACCCGTGTGTAATATCTTAAGGTGATTCGCAAATTTTATTGCGAAACGGTTGACCTAATTAGGTTACAATTGTTTTACGACTATTTTGATTATTCACCGTAGAAGCGTGTGGTTTGTGTAAGAAGCAAGTTAGTAGGCGAGTTAAGGAGAGCGCAGCTTTTGAAGAGTCTTCGAAACGAAAAAGACGACGCATTTCAGATCAGTAATTTCTGCGATGTTGCTCTGTATTTTCTCGGACTATGAAATACAACGCGCAGCGTGCGAGCAACTTAAGATTTGGAAATACGAAAATTTCTGCACAGCTCTTAAATTGCCTTGCATCAAACTAGAATGACTGACAGCTATATGAATCTGAATTTTGATATGTTCTTTAGTGTTCCCTATAGATTTTTTCAATCGTTTCGAATTGATGAACAATGAACGCTGAGCGACGTTTCACGTGAAGGTGAGTCCGAAAATTATAGTATTCACTGCCGAATCTTTTACAATATTGATTATGCTCTATATGAGCGGATAGCTCTATATAGGCGGAATATGATTCGTTGTGGCATCATATATTCTTTGCGAATGCGCAATTTGAATAACACTTCGTGTTTTTCAATGCACGATAAACGCCTGCGTCGGTTTAATTTTGTTGAAAATTGAGTATTTTTGCATTACCCTACTATGCTTTCAAACATTATTATGATTCGCGTTCACAAGGTGGAAGGTAACCTTCACTGATATATCATTAATATACTGACACGCGGATGAATCATTCACTGTTAGCATTATGCTTATCGCAATTAGAGATTAATTGTGAAGGACAGCTATTGGCTCGTAGGCTGTCGTTTAATAAATCTCCTGAGTAGATAATAATTATGACTGGTCATTGTGAGAACTTTGCAGGTTACAATTGGTTTACTGTTTGCAGAAATGCATACGCTGTGAACTCCATAATAAGCTTTATTGTCTGTAGCCTGTAGCCAGTCAGTCACTTGACAGCTAACAGCAGGCCCCGCTGACCCCGATAATATCGATTTAGTGATTAATGTATTGATTTATAATAAACTCGTGCTCGGAATTTGCATTTTAAATAACATTCGCATGCCGTTATTAAATATTCATGACATAATTATATACGAGTACTACAATATCAGTTAATCTTGAGCCATGAAGGCTTCTTGCCATGTTTCCGGCTTTGATCGCTAGCAGTTCGGTTTTCTGTATTTTCATTTATTTATCAGTGCCGTAGGCGTTAGGCTGTTCATACGAATCAAACTTTTCAATACTTCCTTATTGCAAGAGGAAGCGGTAGCACCCCCAAAGAAATCTGTATTAAAACGCTGTCGGACCGTATACGCGTGAAGCTTGGGTCTCAACCTATATATTATAACGGGGTTCTTCGTATTGGGCTACTTCAGCCCAGTTTTCAGTCTTAAACAGCGATTCGTTGCGTTTGAATGACATCACAATTCTTGCTGCTCCGTATAGCGTAGCCGACAAGCAACACGACAGAACTTTTAATGTCATCATGTATGACTTATTTGTTATGAACGAACTTCTTTATAAGACACTAACGCTGTCTATGCCTGCAAGGAAACTCTGTTGTTGCAATATTTACGTTTTTGTGAATAACTGACTGCATTGCGACTGCGTGTGGGAACAATATCGTATGTAATTAAATAATATAATATCAATTACATATTATTAAACAATAAAATAAAATTTCGTACTGGGGCCCTACAATGACGTACATGTAAGTTGCTTGTTTGCACTTGCATGCAAACAAGGAACAGTTAGACAAGACAGAAGCGATGGCGATTATTGCCCGAGGCTGCGGTCCAATCTCTTTTTATTTGCTGCCAACACGTTCTCCGTTCGATCTCTCGCAGGCGCGTCTGCTTCGGTCTTTGTACACAACACAATCGTAGCAGACGGCGAACGGCAACGTTCTAATTGGCACCAATTTTTGCGCTCAGCCGCCGACGCTTTGCTGCAACTCGCAGTACAGCAGCAGCCAACGTTACGCCGTTAGCCAGAATCATTGAATCATGTCCAATTATCCCTTGTCATCCATTGTTTGAGATTACCGGGAGGGGGGGGGGTGGTAGTGAAATCAACAGGCGTTCGGGTAGAGGTTCAGAGGGCTTACCCCCCATGTAATTTCGTGTGCTCTCAAATTTTTTGGCCCTCTATATGAAAATAACAGTTATTCTTAATTGCTATTAGTTGCGCAGTCATGACTATTGTTTGGTTCGAAATTATTCGCTAATAGTGAAAAAAAATTGGGTTATTATATGACTTGTATTATTTGACTTGTATTGTTTGACTTGTATTGTTTCACTTGTATTGTTTCACTTGTATTATAAATCTGTGATATATAGTGTGAAAACACGCGTCTGTTCATTCGCAGTTGATCAACGCCTCCCCCAGCAATCTGTGTCACCCCTGTAAATTATTGTCATTTGACTACGCCACTGGAAAGAAGGGTGATGGAGCGTGTTGGTGGAGGGGGGAATAAGGGGTGAAGAAGCCCCCAAGGTTCCGCAGAGTCGAACACAATGAGAGCAGACGTTGCGTGCCAAGTCGCAGAGTCGAGAAACAAAACATTTAGCCTCGAGAGAACTGGTCTATAACATGGCGCCGAATACATTTAAGGCAGGGGGGATGCAATGAATTTTACATTTAATGACAAAGTAGCTACAGTGAGTGAAATTCAGAACTGTGGCTGTATAGGTTTATATAATTCTATATCAAGTCAAGAATATTGTGTGAAGCTTTCATGGCTTAGACTTGTCAATTGACATCATATAATCAATTTGACCTCTTCGTTTGAAGGTCAAAAGAACGTTCAATATTAATGCGATATTTTTTATGAGTCTAGTCAATTTAACAGAGATTATTTCACATGACATTGTGTGAAAAAAATAGCCAAATAGTATACGAAAGTTCACATTATAATTTGCACACTTCACTGTTAAAAATGTCATGGCTGCTTAGCTGAGCATCGTAATTTAAAGTTAACAGTTCCCCAGAATCCACTGCTAGTTACACAGTGCCCCGTTCTGGCTTGCCCTTTCTTTTTATTTTTCTTCTAAATCTCATTAGACAGAACAACGCGCCTACAGGCCTCTCACCCTCATTGTTCTCCCGGTTTTTCTTATCCGATGCCTTCTCAATTTTTTTGGCATTAACCCTACATCACGTGACTGATGCGAGGGGGGGTGAACAGAGACGAGACCGGGGGGGGGGAGGTAGGAGGAGCTGAATGAGGGGTGGGACCCAGGCAGTTGTACGATCTGATCTGATATCCATGCGCCGATCGGGTATCAGGGAGGTCACGCACTCTGAAAGTTGTGACTGGGGGGGGGGGGGAGGAGGTCCGGGGGGGGGAGTCCAGGTGTTTTAGGACGACTGGCGGCAGCTGCTGCCCGTCTCGGTAGCATCAACGGCAGCGGCCGAGCGAGTCGTACGCTCAAACGTTCGTTCAATTTGTTTTAGGGGGGAAGGGATATGTTTGGCATTTTTAAACAAAAAATTTGTTTGTGTAGGTCAATGAAAAGTAACAAGAATTGCAAGGCAAATATGGACAGATTGTTTGCTCATGTGTGTATTATCATTTAAGTCTGGGCCGATTTCGATGAATTTCTGAGCATTAAAAAAATCTTTTCTCTGATAAAAGAGGGATTTGATACTAACAAACTGCCTCCAGTAGAGCGTCAGTACAATACGTGTCGAGTATTTTTCCAACATCGCCCTTCCCACTTAGTCTTGATTTTTAGGCACACAGTTCCTCGCCCCCCCCCCCTCCCGATCGGCGCTTGTCCGTGACGGTTGAGCGAGCTGGTGCAGGGTATCGTGACCCGGCACGCCGCCCCCCCTCCTACCACCCTGCCCCCCTTGCCCCTCTGCCGCCCCCTGACCCGGGGACGCCGCCCCAGTCATTAGCGTCTCCCGACGATGAGACCTGGTCGCTCGGTCGCCGAGAAGTCACGTTCAACTTATGGTCTTCGATTACAAAGGAAGCAGGGTGGTAATTACTGGGAGTGATGTTGACGAGGAGCGGGGTGGAAATAGTGTGTGGAAATAATGCCCGAAAGGCTTCGATATACATGTATTGCGAACTGCGCTCGAGATTTCAAGTTAGTAATTTGGCATCAAGACTTTGCTCGATCGTTGAGTGATGTTTCATTGTAAATTTCTGTCACCTCGCTAGCCAAGGTAGGTTTTTTCCTTTCTGGTGTTTTGTCACATTGCAGGGTCATTGGCATCCAAATTTATTTTCCATCTCCACCCATCTGCTGAGAATTTGAGACTAATCTACAATCCGCAATTAATAATAATAACAATTTTAAATTTTGCAGACAATTCGTAGAGCGCCGTAACATGACCGAAGTCATTACAAGGGCGCTGAAAGTAATTTGTAATTTTGCATGGGGGGCTGTGGCGGGCAAATCCACTGTTTTCTGAATTATAAGGAGGCTGTGTAGTTGACATTAAAAACAGTAAATACTTGTTGTTCTATGTAATCCCAATTGTTCTATCTTAGTCTGCATCGTTGCGGCTATATTTCCGTTGTTCTATCATAATCCACATTGGGCTAAGACGCTAAAGACCCGCCATTTGGCATAGCACTGAAGAAGAATATGCATTATCTTATCACAATCGACATTTTCTAGGAAGCCGGTGTGTAATTACAGCTTCACTACTTCTCCCAGCATGCAACTACTACTCTAATGCGTCTTAAATCAATGCGATCGAATGCGCAATGCTTCATCAAATTGTCCTCCTTAGTCGAGGAAAAATAACGATGTCTGCGGGGCAGACAGTGCACGGCTTGTAAGGCCACTGGTTTGTTCCGGTTCCAGTAATTACCCGGACTCGTTCCGACATAACTTTCTTGCAACACGGCTCCGGTGGCGCCCGCACGTCCCACTTTGCGTCTCGGTGACACTGCTACAGTGCGGGATGACGTGACAACTGCGCCCATTACCTGCACGCCGCCGTCTTGAGACGTCAAGGCAAACTTGTACCCGCGTCATTAGCCGGCAATGGTGTCCGTCCGGTGGCGGGTATCGGTGGTTTGAAAGTCAGGGGTTTCGTTTAGCATGATAAGGCTTCAATACTATGATCTGCAACGGTTGTCGTAAACTTTTAAAATCGTTTGTATACTTTTAAAATCGGGTGACCGTGGGAGAGTTTGTTTTCGCAAAACACCGCTTAACACGGACTGCTTCGCAAGACATTATTTGACTACTTCCTTTTCCTTGAGTTGATCTCGTTACAACATGAGCCAACAGGATTGCTTTCATAATTCGGAACATATTAAAGAACATTTAGCAGAATAACACTATCAAGATTACATTTGCAATTGTATAAGCACTATTGCGCTATGTTCGGCTGATCATTTTCCCCTCGCTATGATTGAAGAGTTTTCGTACCATGGGTTATGTTATCTGATTATTGGGAGAGGCATTTAGCCGCCTAGTATCTCCACGCTTTAAAACCCCTTGCTGCAGTTATTATTCCCTCGCCATTCAGACCCCAGGTGAGCGTTCAGCCCGCGGTCACGCCATGTAACTCTAGCAGCTGTAATTGGGTGAAGTAGTACCCGCTACTGCAGACGTTCGGACGGATCCGAATAAGAACGTCCTTATTGTCAGCAGAAAAAATGCTGAAAAAATTAATGGAAGAATGACCGTTAGTTTACTGGAAACTACATTTATTTTTCGTTAGCTCAATCAGACAAAGTGTAACATACACTGAATATATCGACAGATCTACTACGCTATGTTGCGTCGACGTTTTTTCATTCAAAAATACAGGCACTGAGTAACGAAATCTGGATATGAACATTATTAGGATTATATCTTGCGGGAATATAAAACTAAAATTTGATGTAGGCCAGAGGCTAAAATGGCTTTATGTTACACAAATACCACTGTGTACTATGGCACTTCTAAAGTGAACGTGAAGCTTCTGAAATCACATATCGTTTTGAATATTGAACACTCCCAGCCGCGTGCACTTCGCCTGCGAGTCTTGCTGTACTTTGCAAACTTTTATTTAAGTCACAAAATACTTCCAGACTCGCCTTTTCTCGCTCGATGGCCGATCATAATTCACGGAAGCTCGCTCGAGCCATGACGGCTCTCTCGAGCTATGACGTCTCGCTCGAGCCATGACGGCGCTTCCTCCCGGAGAAACACCGGAACCGGAAGTCGCGGACGCGGATCGGATGCGTCCAACTCCAGCTTGTGGCGTGTCGCCGGGAGGCAGGGAGTACAACACCCCTCACTCACCCCCTAAACCCCCCCTCTCTCCCTCAACCTACTGCGTGGCCCTTTCTCCTTGCGTTCCTTTCACGTCTCTTGTTCTCAGGTGTGCGAGCAGACTAATGGCAGGAGTTTTTCTTTCTGGAAGTTTGTAAATTGAGAGATTTACTTGTTGTTCTTTCTCACTAAGGACAAAAGAAACGATTATGAATGTTAATTCAGCTGATGAAAAATCGACCGCAAATCATAATAAATCGACTTGATTAGATTTGAGTTCATTTGAAGTGCCGACATGAAGCGAGGTTAACGAGTGCGTGTGGTTTGCTGATCCTGATATAAATTAGCTCAGTTGCTGAAGAGTTGCTCTGTAATTTTTTGTTTAGGGTGTTTTTTATTGTGTTAAATTAAATTTCAGTTAGCCTACCCTTTGTAGGCTACGTGTCTATCGACCGTCGAAGTTTTGATATTTTACAATATTGGTCAAAAATTCGTGTTTCCTCTATTCGCATCTGAAACTTGCCTTGCTAAATATTGTAGGCTACTTGGCCTATAAGCCTAGGCCGGTACGTGTGTGTGAATCTTGTCTTTTTGAAACGGCGCTCGGCGTCTTAGGACAATAATTACCGGACACCTATGGATTTTGTCCTGAATGTATACAGCTTGCATAATGACAGTTTTCTCAATAGTTATTGAATTAACCCAGCGTGCATGCGATAGCCCATAGCGCGCGCTGTATGCGCTGAACATAAGCACTGCCACAGTCATGGCGGATGTGTACCTGTGGCGTGCTATACGCGCTGGCATTCAGATCGATACGCTTCTATAGGCCGAGCATTGATCGGCATACTAATTAAACGTGTACTGTTATGAGAGCTCACGCTGCCGCGAGGTATTCCAAGCCACGAGACTATTGAACGTGAGGAGGTCTCATCTCATGTAGGCAGGTACACACACAGACAGGACGCGTAGAGTTTAGACTGCGGAGGGAAGGTGGACGCGCAATGAGAGGGACTGCCTTCACGGCTGCTTCCAATAGCACGACTGTAATGTAGATATTACAGATTTGCCGATTACACGCGTGCAAGATAAACTGCAAATCGTACAGAATACCCGTTTGCCCATCGGTCATAGTATCATGTCGTATTTTAAACATTTAATTTGAATATCTAAATTAGACTAGTTGCAAATATTAGTAGATCATTAGGCTACCAACTGCATGTATCTAGACTGCCAATGAAAATAACCGTCTAGAATTAATAACCTGTGCGCGCTATTGAGATATACTCAAATCTTGATTAGCTAAAACAATTGAACTCCTTTTAGTTCTAGCAAATCATTTAAAGTTTAGTTTAATTCCACAGCGCCATAGGTTCACATCCTATGCTATCTACCAAGATGTCGTCTCGTGTCAAAGCTTGACAAGCATCCATACATTCTATACTCGACTCAATGTTGGTTCGAGTCGACGCAACCCGACCCTTTGAGTGCCTGGGGGGGGGGGGGGGGGGGGGGGGGGGGGGGGGGGGGGGGGGGGGGGGGGGG
>JAQIWG010008423.1:0-11433 GCA_034695025.1 Chamaedrilus cognettii | reverse complement strand
TGTTTTATCGGTGTTAGAAATGTCCTTTTGAATTAAATTAAGACCTGTGTTGGGTGCAGCACATGATGCATTTTCTTTCTCGATGTCTTACCGCATGGCGGGTATTGACATAAAATTTCTGGTATTGTCATGATTATGTTTATTAATTGCTTGACAGGAGATTGCTGAGGAGTTCAGTCACACTGTAATGCATGGAGCGAGGATTCGCAAAGTGCTTCCTGTCGCTGAAGCCAGACCTCTGCCACCAAGGCCCATTGTTGGTTCGTTGATTGTGGTCTTTAAGATATCAATAATTTATTAATGCCCAATTGAAGAATTTAATTTTTTTGTATTAGCTCTCTCTCGTGCGCATGTCAAACGACAGGTCTCTAGCATCCGACCTGTCCACACTTGGCGGTTCGCCACCATTCTCTTCACGTTTACAAATGATTTTCCTTCCAGTAATTCATCTATCATTTCTATTCCTCTGCTTTCCCTCGTCCTCTTGCCCTTCATTCTTTCTTTCAGTATATCTGTCATGAATCGCTCTCCTCTCCCTACACGCCCTATTCAGTTCTTTTTCTCTGCACAATCATATTCTTGTCTTCTTTTTCCCTAACTCTTGCCAATATCTCATGAATTTGTTTGCTTCACTGTTCAGCGCTAATTTTCTTAATTCTCTTCCAAGCCTGCATCTCAAATACCTTGTTTCTTTTTGTGTCTCTTTTTTCTTCTTAACTGATTTATTTGATATTGAATGAAAAATTACAATTTACAATTACAAATTTCATGTAGTTTTTTGTTCATGTAGTAATTTCATTCGACTTCTTAAACAAAGCTGTGACCGAAGTTGTGTGGCAGACTATTTAGTCTAGAGAGAAAACCCTTGACTGCCTTTGATCTTTGTCGACAGGCAAGAAGGTCCCTGCCCCGGCTACCCCTCACTCCAACCTGGCGGCCATTTACGGACAGCCTGTCGCAAGAAAATCCAAGGGCGATTCACCCGCTGCCGCAGGCATAGCTCCAAACAGGTTTGGCTGTGAGCAGCGAAACTTGAGTATTTATTTGGCAGTGAAATAAGCTTGCTTTCTTGGAGGTTTTTTTGCTTTTAGAGAGCAATTTTATGAATTGTGATGTTGCCACTTAAGCCATGTGGTAGATTACATAACTAAGCGTGTGCTGTATCATTCGATTGACTTCTTAAACTAAGCTGAAACTGTAGTATCGTCATTCATAGCTGAGTCTATAATTCATGATAATTTCACTATGGAATTACTGATTCTACTTATGGAAAAGTAATTTTCTATTTAAATAGCGAATGCCACTATTTCTTTTGTGAATGATATATTCTTATATCTGAGTCACTTTTTTCGCTAATTCTGAAATTAAATTTTTACGAACACATTCAACCATACATAAATGAAATAGCTTATTACATGGCTTTCAGTTGCAACTGAATTTGACTTGTATTTCAATATGCTAGTGCTGTGTTGTAATTATTCCAGAAAGCCGGCTGAGGTGAGAAAATCTGTCCAGACACCCAAGCGTCCAGCCAGCGGGGGAGGAGGCTCTGGTGGCAATGGGGCGGTGGGTTGAATGGCTGAAAATAGCGGTGATATAGTGGGTTCAATAGCTGACAAAAGATGTACATACTATGGTGGATTATCTCGCTGAGAATAGCTGTAATATTGTGGGTTGTACCTGAAAGTAGATGTAGTATAGTGGATTGTAGCGAAACTAACAAATATAGCGGATTATGGCTGTGATTAGCCACAATTGAGTGGATGATAGCTGAAAATAGTTGTAATATGGTGAGTTATAGGTGAAAGGGGCTATAATATTGTGGGCTATAGCAGAAAATAGCTTTAATATAGTGAATTATAGCAAAAATAGCTGCAATGTGGCGAGTTACTCGTTGAACATAGCTGCAATATAGTGTGTTGCTTGCTCAACATACCTGAATATAACTAAAAACTGACTAACCTACTTTTTATCGTGTAATCTGTTAATGCCCATGTTTTCACACAGGTTTTCAAGTTTTTACCCACCCTGATCAGGACTGTTGGAGCTGGATTTTTATGGCTGGATGCCCTTGCTGACGCCAACCAAATAAATAATTATTTATTTGAATATATTGGGGTAGTTGTCCGATGTGGCTGTAATAATGTCCTGTGGTTTTAGAAGCTAAAACTTTAAAAGAATTTCTTATTAGAAACTAAATCAAAGTTAATACATGATTCGTTGTTACAGAGACCACAAAGTGCCGGAGGAAATGAACCCGCTCCAAATCAAGTTAGTTGTAATTGTTCTGCAGTTTTGAATAAATACCTTGGATTTGTTTATGGCAACTTCCTGGCTTAACAATGCTTAGCATCCATGTATATGTTATTCTTGACTAAAAGGAAGATCGTTTGAATGCTTGTCACCTAATTTTAAGAATACACGTTATATATCGAGCGTTTGATTGATGTTATTTAGATTTGAAGGTGTCTATATGGTGCGTATATTGAATATTGAGATTTTGTTTTGTTTCTGACACGCAGCCAGATTTTTTGAAGAAACGTCAGGAATTCATTGAGAAGGAAAAAGAGCGAAGGGAAGAAGTAAAGCGGAAGGTAATATCTTTGTTTTTGTAGTCTTTGAACCATATTGACCGTTCCGTTAATCACTGTCTAAATTGTCGGAAGTTCTTTTGATCTTGCAAGCATGGTTTATAAAGCGTGACGATTGAAGTGAATCCTAAGCTAACTGTAAACTATTAATCGTAAGCTGACCCTACCCTTATCCTAATCCCTAGTCCGAATTCAATTTTTTCATATCAATGCATGATAAAAAGGATTATTTAATTTTGTACCATTATATACATAACATGAACACTGAATACGTTCAATTATGTCATCAGTGGGTAGTTAAACGTGAATTTGATTGTTTTAATATATGACACAGAGCCTGCAAACAATGTCAATGTGCTGAGATATAATGTATTTTCAAACATCACTCTCTCTATTTACAAATCTTTAATGTCAATTTGAGATGAATTGATATCGCAGCTAAGCAAGGACATGACAGAAAAGCAAGAAAGTGCAGGTATTAGCGAGTTGTTGTAAGACATCCATAGGAAAACATTATTTTTACATTCAAATATGGATGTGCCTTGCTTTCAACAGGAGTTGGAATATTTGCGACAGCATCGCGAATTGATGGATAAGCAGAAGGTTTGAGAAACTGTTGCGATTTTTTGCTTCGTTATTTTAAGCACAATCAGTATTTTAGTACACACTTTACTACCGTACTTGTTTTATATTTGCTATTAATTCTATTGTATTTTTGCTATATTTTTGTTGTTGTTCAATTATTAATAATTAATTTGTTTTGCCAGTGTTGCTTGCTAGAATTTCATGAAAACCATACTAGTGAATTGCTTGGTGTGCAAAATAGAAAGTAATTTAACAGTTGAGTCATAATAGAATCCATGTCTTTATTTATAGTTCAACTATTTATGGTATTACGGTTTCAAGCTGTATGCAGGCAGCGCTGCATCTAGTCACCACGGTTAATATTAATTTGAATTTGAACGTTAACCTCGCTGCGTACTAAAATAGTTATTTCTATTGAACACTTCTGTTCGCAACAGTTGTGCTTATCTCAATTTTTTGTTTATAGCAAGCGAGGATGAATCAGCAAAGGGAGGAAGGGTGGAAAAATTTGTTAGGCTCCAAGGATAGTAATGTGAGTCGATTTAGTGATTGTAGCCAATGTAGAATGTATTTAACTTGTTTAACTCAATTACGATTCAAACCGGCATGACGTGGACCTTGGTTAAAAAAAAAATGTTGCCTGTAATGTAGGCTTCCGGCTTTGGTATTATCTTTATTAGCTTGTATTTGTCTAATTTTTTATGTTTGGGATCCCTGAGCTTTTGATAAAATCAGTTTCTTCACAACCACTGGGAGCAATAGCTTTGTGTAGACATTGTGATAGTGCAGCATTAGTGTAGTTTCGACAAACATGTACTAGTGTTTCTTGTAGCTTGAATAATTAGTATATTGTGTCCAAAATTTAGTATCTTGGGTTATTTGACAGTACTGTGTAAAATATAACGGGTGACTGTTTTGCTTGATGCGTAACTGTCTTGTGCAGATGTTGCAAATCATAATTTGCTTCTTCATAATGCACACTATTTAACTTATTTCAGCTACACCTATCTCCCTAAAAATAGTTGATAAATTTTTTTTTTTTACTCACAATTTCCGCTAAATTGTAGTTTGTTTCAGAAGTTTTTTCTGACCATGTTCATCCTTGGTTTGTATCTTATCAGGGGAGTGGAGGACATTCCGCTGGAAGTGGCGATGGTGACGCCTGGAGTGCCAAGAAATCCGATGAACCGAAGCCACATCCACCTTCGCCTATCCTTAAGAGCCCACGTAGGTTCTGCTGTGTTTTTAGGCTGGATTTGATACACTTACCCTCGTTTTAATCTCAACTTTTAACTTGGCCTAAAATGAGAATTTGATGCTGGTCAATGACTGCCATTGGAAAAACTTCAAATTTATTATAAATTTTGAATTTTAAAAGACACAAATTTATTTCCATGGGAAATTATGTTAATCTATATTCGGTGTCAAACTGAAGTAATTTTGCTAGTTTGTATGACGTGTGCTATGACGTCATGTTAACTATGTGACCGAGGTGGACTTATGTCATGCAATTCTGAGCGAAAACTTTTTGCAGCATAGTCTGTCCTCATTACAAAAAACATGGATTTTGAATGAGTTATGGCGCTTCGATTTACAGTATAATTTCTATATAATAAAGTTGTGATGTTTATGTGTAGCTGCTGATGTCAGTGCCGGACAGGGACCTGTTGTACGAGGTGTTACACCGGCCGTGGGGTAATCGCTGACTTACAACAGTAGACTTAGAGCTGGTCTAATGTCGTCGTAACATTTTAGCTTCATTTTATATTGTTCAAATGTCAAATGATCGCTGGCATGAACAATTGGATATACATGTATGTGCACGATTTTTAGTGTCTAATGTTAAGCCTATTTATGTTGGGTTATAACTGAAGCACGCGTGCAGGTCTCTAACATATTGCCACTGGTTGGCCGTTACTGATGAAGCAATACAGAGTCAAGATATCAAAAGCCTGAGCCTTGTAGCACAGTTGTGTGACTACATTTCGCATTAATCTTTTTGTGTCGTGAAGCTAAATGAATGAGCATGCAATGAATTTATGCAACAGTATACTCCGTTTAAAGGGACAGACCAAGCTATTTTCATGGGTCATCAAAGAGTCTGAAAATTGCGTTAATTTCTACCGGAAGTAGGCCACTTTTGAGCCGAAGTGGGCTACTTTTGAGCCGAAGTGGGCCACTTTTGAGCCGAAGTGGGCCACTTTTGAGCCTAGCACAGCACAGTATAATGAATGTGGTAGACGATTAAGATGACTTAACTCCTTATCCGATCTCGCAATGTCTTTAAGTCTAATGTAGCGCGGGGGCAAGTAGTCCCTAATATTTTCTTTACTTATTTAACATATATTTCTGTTAGTAATTGTGTATAGATAGCTGTGCCTTTGGCTCTCAGTCAATTAATTTCCGGCCGGAAGTCATAATGTGATTTCAATGTCTTAACGTTTTTGCTCACTTATTTTTTTAGCTCGGAGTGTCCCTTTAATACTATATACAATGTATGTGGTGAATTTGATGTCTGTTTCAACGCTCTTACCACTAGCTAATCAATGTCTTAACGTTTTTGCTCACTTATTTTTTTAGCTCGGAGTGTCCCTTTAATACTATATACAATGTATGTGGTGAATTTGATGTCTGTTTCAACGCCTTTACCACTAGCGGCACTTGTGTAAGATTCTGCATCATTTTAGTTAACAAATTGTTTAGCGCACATCATTATGTGATTCTCAAGTTTTGTATTTTCCGATGCATACATTATCTCTGTATTGCTGGATACCGCTCTGGATGCATTTGCGTTTTGAAATTTGATTGGTTTGAGTTTTGATACATTTCAATTTTGCATGCTACTTCTGATTACTTGTATGTTCTTAACTTTATAACAAATTTTTCTTTTTTAGTGTTGGAGGCGTAGCAGCGGACCAGGCTAGGGTTCAAGAGTTCCTTCTGCGCAAACAGGCGGCCGCCGCCTACAAGGCCAGGGCGCACGGGCTGCCCTCGCCCAGTGTAAGTATCCGCCGCATACAAAGCCAGAGCGCACGAGCTGCCCTCGCCCAGTGTAAGTAGCCGCCGCATACAAGGCCAGGACGCACGGGCTGTCCTCAATCAGTGTAAGTAGCCGCCGCATACAAGACCAGGGCACACGGGCTGCCCTCGCCCAGTGTAAGTTGTTCACATGGTGGAGTTTATAGAAATCATGAAAAGGCTTGAAAATGGTGCCATCTTGCGAATGCGTTTTAAATAAAAAATCCATCTACGGGCTAATCATTAGTGTAAGATGGTCATAAGGCATGGACTTATGGATTATGATTGTTGTTTGGTGTATAGCTTCTTTGTTTCTGTAGCGATCGAGGACATTCTGTTATTAAGATACTGTACTGAACAGTCTATGAAACAGAAAATAAACGTTGTTTTGTATGTGACTTCAAAAATTTTATGAAGTCGTGTTTGATCTATTTGACTTAATTGTAGACCTAATTATTTTCCTTGCAATTTATGCCTATTCATGCCTTGTATTTTGCCGTGTGTGGTACTGAGCTATGCATGGTTTTTGGTCGTTCAGATTATTATTTATAATATTGATATTATTGTTTATGATATTGATATTATTATTTATGATATTGATATTATTATTTATGATATTGATATTATTGTTTATGATATTGATATTATTATTTATAATATTAATATTGTTATTTATCATACATTGATGTGGTGCGTGCAGTGCAGAATTGTGAGGCTTTGGGCTGATGTTTTCAGCCGATGCCAGTCGTTCGGCCGGGCTGGGCGGCAGGAGTGGCCCCAGGGAGCCCCGCCGTGCCTCAGCCCCAACAGAGCCCTCCTGGCCCCGCAGGCAACAGGCCTCTCTCGGTTAAACAGAGAGAGGAGGAGAAACGAAAACAAGAAGATGTAAGAAGACACATTGAAATTATAGAATGCGATGATCTAAGATGCATTGCATAACACTCAGAACACTTGATTTATAGCGCATTGGTGCTCATCTGATTCACAATGGGAGCATACTAGCGTGAATTTCTGAATGAAAATTATTCTGAATTTATAGCTAGAGGACACCTTTCTGCAAGTCATAACAATATTTTGGCTATTGAGCTTGTAATTATGGAAACGTTCGTTTATTCTCGAGAATAAAATTCGCCTCAATAGAATGCATGTAAATAAACGCTAGTCCAATGTGATCTCGACACACTCTAGGACGCAGCCCTAGCTCATAAATTGATCTACAATTTAGTACTAAAGCCGGAAAGGTCAACGACTTAAGCAGCCTCAATCGCAGCATTGTTCGTATTACAATAAATTCCAAACGAGCATTTCAATACAGCATCGATTACAGAATGTTTTAGAGAAACTGGCATTGAAGGTATATGCACAGCTTTAGCGAAGTCAACAATGTCAGAAATAAAGCCTAGAGCTGATATATCAATGTGTGAGGCACTATTTTTCTATTTGCTGCCAACGCGGAGCCACAATTAGAAATATTGCTATAAATTTGTTTCGCTTATAGTCTCTGGATGAAACTAAGTTTGTCTCGTGGCAAACAGTTTCAGAGTGCAGATAGACTTGCTATCGGCAGTTGCAATATCTGGGCGACAGCTCGTGAAGAGATCGCACACTGGTAGTACGCCTATATTCGGGTCCGATAGATCCGCATATAGTAGCTGATTTGCAGGTAAATTGAGTTACATCCAGTTTGCAATCAGTATAGCACTTCATTGTGACGTCTGGTGTAGCGGTGGAGGGCCCTCGTCGATGAACAATTGGACAGTACGTGTTTATTTGTCTGTGGTTTCCCACACACGTAGAGTGGACACGACGCGTCTTGAGCCCAATTACAACGCTTCAGGTTTGCAGCGGTAGGCAAGACCTAAAGCAGGCCCTTTCTGGCTAAATTAAATATTTGAGTAGGAATATTTTCTACCGTTGAAGACCGAATGTCAATGCAATTATTAATATAGTTTTTATGTTATGATTATATAATTATTATGCTGTGTTTGTGTATTTTCTACGCGTAGTTTCAATTTTTGTTCAGGAGTATTTTGCAAAGCTGCGACAAGTTCGCCTTCAGAATTTCAATGAGCGACATCTTCAGATGAAAGACAAGGTGGCAGCAGGGCTTCAGAACAAGCCAGCGGTGAGTTGTGTCTGTATCTTTCAGTGGCAACTACTGCTGTGTATGATATACATAGTACGATAGTTTAAAATATACACAGTGGTCCCATAAATGCTTTACCTCTACACTGCCATACAACTTCTCCAGCTGTTATTGAATTTACACAGAAGTGATGCAGTTTATTTTCAAGTAATACTTTTGTTTTCTTCTTCTTTGCAGACACTATTGTCTGCCGATTGCCTATTGGCCATGTACGCAATGTTGTCTTTGTTCATCCAGACAAGCCTTGAGACGTGCGCAAGGGTATACAGTAATACACAGTGCTGTAGTCCGCCTGATACGCTGTAGTACGCCGTACTACCACCTCCGACGGCAAAAATTTAGCGTACTACCATCTCTGAAGCCTAGAAATATGAGTACTACCACCTCTGAACTCTGAAGCCTCGGAATAGTACTACCACCTCTTTTTTTAGGACTACACCACTGGTAACAAGGACTATTACAGTCCGGTTCTGTGTAAGAGGGCCGCCACAGAACCGCTCCACCTTCTTTAGTCACCTTTAACGACTCGCCTGGGGATCTCTGGGCTGCGAGTTTATTCTTTGTTCCCAACTTGCTGGGGTGAGAACCTGTTCACGCCACCAGTGAGACGAATGAACCATAGCAGAAATACAGTTTCCATATAAAACTTGTTGAAGCTGCATTTTTTATCGAAGCTTGAAATAGACATATTTTATCGGACTTCTTGCATTTCATATGACATTGTTATTGTAGTTTATTTATGTATTGTGAACATGCATTTTTCGAATAAATTATTTTGAAAATAAATAAAATATCGCTTAATCACTGGTTTTAGAGTCAAAATGTGCATGTTTATATAAACCTTCAAGCTTGTCGACTTCCTTTTGAAGCATTTGAACCATCTTCTCCGCATCAGTACAGCGTGACTCCGCCTGCATAACAAATATAGCGAGCCTGCTTAACAATATTGGCAGAAAAGCCGCAGGGTTTGGAACCAAGTGTAAATCGTTGCAACAGTATACCTAAGGCCTACCTAATCTAAACGTCTTGGTTTGATTTAGACAATAAACTATTTTGCATACTCTTCTTCAAACTTAGAACAACAGAAAGGAGAATGCTAGCGTCACCTGGTCTAAAACTTTCTACCTATTAAACTTGTTGTTGGTTTTGAGTTAGCATACTTGACTAAACGTTTAGATGTGAGTCGGGCTTGAATATAAGAGTGTTCTTTGAAAAAATATTATGCTGTGATAAATTCGAAATGTGTAGTTATGAAATATAAAAGTGTATAGTTATAATGTAGATCTCAAACGTTATGTAGTAAACAAAAATGAATAAGCGTCGTTAAGAATTTGAGCATGTTAAGAACCTTTAGGCCTACAACTTTACTTAAATGACATGAAAAATGAACAAGCACTTTAGAATACCCGGAAGAGTAAAAAAGCATACGCTACATATCGATATTATTTGACCAGACGAAAGCATTTATTTCGACAAAAATTTTTTTTTTAAACCCTACACCCCCCTCCCAAAAAAAAAAATTGTGCATTAAAGGAAAAAATTTCCTTCCCTACACCCACCCCTCGCCCCCCCGCGAGTTCCTCACCCCAAGAAATGACCATGTTTCCTCAAATGCATCAAAAATAAATAATGTGAAATTAATAATGCGTCCAAAAATTAGACCAAAATACATCCTGAAATCCCAAACAAGGTCAATTTTGGTCAAAAATGTGTAGTTATTAAAAAACCTGACATTGAGGCCTGCTACCAGTGATCAAAATAGTACACGTGATATTAGAAAATATACCTGCATATACCTCTATTACTAAATTACATGGCTAAAAGTTTATCTTAAGCGTTGCACAACCTAAGGTTAATACTGTTTATAGCTAAAACATAGTTACTGCATGTATAAATTAACATATAATCATTTTTTTCATAAATATATCGAAGGAACTTTTATCCAGACATTGTACGGTGTGCTTACATCTTTTAATTTGTCAGTGAGGTCTTCAATTGTCTCCTCGTATGCCTCTTGACGCTGCTCGGCCTACACGCACAACATAGTAGCGCTTTAGGTCTACATTATATGTTCTTGTCCCGGACATGACATTAAACTGTGCCCGACAGCCCTGCCCCTGCTGCCACCAGAGGGCAGTACGAAGCGTCGTAGCCGAGTGATCTAAGTCGCGGTCTTGGATTACGAGTGTGGCAGTTGTCGGTTCGAATCCCGGTCGCGGCAGAGATTTATAGTCACTTTGTGCACCCTTTGACAAGGGTGGTTTAAATTCGTCAGCCACAAGTGTTCCTACGACGCCTACCAGATGCGGTGGAACCACCACCAGCGACCATCAGCTGGTGAAATTAGGCAGCACCTTCTCCCCGCAAGGGGCTAACACAACAACAACAACATTATATGTTCTTGAGATAAAATGAATAAAAATAAATTGAGAGCTTACCACAGATGTTTTTCAACAGCTAAATATTTATGTATGGACTTCAAATATGTAGTCTTGAATCAAACCATATCAGACAAGTGTTTTACAGTGTGTGAGATGGGCCTACGCCTGCATTTCTAGTTTACCCTGGCGCTCCCGAAACCAAGAGAAGACATCTTGATCTTGCGTGGCCTCTGTTAGGCCTATCTCCAGCTTTCGACAAAATCTGCTTCCCAAACTAGAGCTAGGACACAATTAATCCAAGATGATATACAAAGTACTTGTTTCACAGATCAGAGGCGTATTAAAGCAGTCAACTTCGCACAGAATTGAAACACAGTGAAGAGGAGCTAACCTCCGCGTTTGCTCGCCCGAGCAAGCGCATCCTCTCCACAAAGCAGAACGGCTCTGCAACGTGGAAGGTTGAAGTCCTGTGCCACGACAGAGAGGATCTCCTCAGCCTCCTACAGGACGGCCTCTTTATCGGGTACCAGAGGTACAGAGCGACCGAGTACAAAAGCCTGAAGCCCGCGCTTCAGTGCTTCAAGTGCCAGGACTTTGGCCACGTCGCCTCTCTCTGTCAGAGAGAGGAAAAATGTCGCAAATGTGGGGGAGGCCACAATGGCAAAGACTGCAACTCGGTGGAGAAGCAGTGCGCTAACTGCAACGGTGACCA
>JAQIWG010008422.1:0-11434 GCA_034695025.1 Chamaedrilus cognettii | reverse complement strand
AGAAATAAACCGTTGTATCAGGTTCCCTGATACAACTATATTCAATTTAAAATTAGTAGGGAGAAGCATGGAGGGGGGCCGGGGGAGAGGGGGGGGCCACTAAACATTTGAAAGTCTCTAAATTTATTAAATGACCGATGACCCCCGTACTATATTTTCCGGAAAAGTAGTCCAGGGAGTTTTTGGGGGCCGAGGGGAGCCCTGGAGCTCCCAGTACATCAATAAATGAGAAGTCAATAATTGTGCCAAATTGTCTAAGGGTAATTCAATGACCGGAAAGGCCGTAGGGAGAGGTTCGTTTTTATTATCCCAGGCCATAAATCACAGCACTTTTAATTTTATGATTCAGTGCTGTTACAAGCCAGTGACTGAACAACATGCGCTGAAAAGCCAATAATCGAACCTCGTTCAATACTACCATGCAAGCGTCTCAGCCCATTTCTGGCTGAGTTAATCGCGAATGGTGTTCGTTGGTTGGTCTACATTATATGTTTCTACAACATCAAACACAGGTTCACTAAAGTTCACGCTTGCAGTGTTATTGTTGTCTCATGTATCCATGTGTACGGTCAATTCAACATTGCTTATCATCTGTAATTTTCTTGTTGCCCAAGCAGCCAATCACCGAGAATCTGTAGCGTTTGAGACATCGGCTATATATTTACGTGCAATGGGCGTCTTGGCCCTTAGGGTCAGAGTATATGTATAGTTTATGTTAGTTTGATGGTGTCTAGCACTAGGCTGTACATCTGCAGAGTGTGTCCTAGCACTAGTCTGTACGTCTGCAGAGTGTGTCTAGCACTAGTCTGTACGTCTGCAGAGTGTGTCTAGCACTAGCCTGTACGTCTGCAGAGTGTGTCTATTAACGCCTTCCTGAACTTGCTTCCAGTCAGCATGTAGAGGACAAAGTTGACCGCACTGCTCACTTATATCAGCGTGACAAACGTATAATTGATCACGCCACGCACGCACCACGGCACGTCGCGCTCATCGAACCAATCGTTGAACCGTTCATAGTTTTGTCAATTATTATATAACAAGTCATAGGGCGCGTTGAGCAGAAGGTGGCGCTCTCTACAAACAGCATGACGGTGGCGGAGGCGACCTTGCTGCTAGCTGCGCTAGCTGACGAGCTAGCGGCGTTCAGCGCGCCACTTGTCTGCATTGCGCGGCGTGACGCGACGATCTTGTAGACTATCAGCGCGTTGAGCACGAACAGTATCGCTGAGGGAATGAACGTCGAGAGACAGGCGTCCATCCATGCTCGCCATGCTGACTCGAAGAACCGTTGGTAGTCATTTGTGGAAATAAAACAATAATACTGCATGAAATTGCGGATTTCACTCCAGTCGCTATCAGCGTGTGTCCATTGGTGAGTGCGTAGACGACGAATGCAAAGAAGCAGACGCTCTTAACTCTGCGCGCGCTGCAGAGCTGTTTGCAGCGGACAGGGTCGTACACGGCGATCAGACGCTTAACTGTCAGCAGACAAGCCATGAACGCCGACAGATGACGCAGGTGGTAGGTAGCTGAAAAAGATGAGCAGAGGACAGAGGACAGCGCTCATGTTGACCAAGCGGATATCATACACACTGCTCAACCAATATTGGACCAAATTGACGCTGAGCACGGCCTGGTCGATGAGCAGCATGTTGGAGAGGATGAAGTTAGTTTGGAGACGAGCCGAAGCTCTTGTCGCGCAGAGTGATGAAGCAAAGGATGTTGCAGAGTGTTAACACTGCGAGCAAACTCGGGCAGACGCAATAGTAGGAAACTATTTTCATCGTTTGGGGGTTACTTCTCATAGGACTAAATTTACAACATAGAAGAGGAGCTATGAATGAATGTTTTTAGGGGGATGGGGTTTGATTTTAGAGCGTTGTAATCGCTGCACTGTTTTTAGAGAGAGCTTTTTGGAGGTGGCTTCTAATTTGTTAACGTAGGCTAAAGTCGCTCTCCTTCTACCAATATTTTTGCAAATATTAGTCAAAATTTTAAAACTTAGAGAGGATTGGCCCCACTTGGTTCCAACATGCGTGGGAAGAGATTTTCAGCGTCAGAGGGGAATGCTAGGGTCAGCGCGCGAGGATTGAAGCTGCGCGTGATTGCTTGATACAAGTCACGAGCACCGAGCGGACTTAAACGCTAACTTCAGTGCCACGCGGTTCGCTCGTAATTAGTCCTGTTTACATGTAGGATTAACTAAGGTTAAGTTAGGGCTAGATTCCTTGTGATTTGGGTAAGATTTGCATATCCTAGTTTATAAGTTATTTGTGTGCCTTTTTTTTGAGAGATACAAGAATTGATCCTGTTGGCTTGTACGAAGCTGCAGATTCTGTTATCGCGCAGATTCTGTTACGCGCAGATTCTCTTATCGCGGCGCGCGCTCCTAGCTAGAGCGATCACTGTTGATGACGCTGTAGAGCAGTGTTTAGATTAGCAGCCAATTGCGCCACAAATGATGATTAGATGAAAATTCTACGTCTAATTTGAAACGAACAGACGTAGCGATAATATCGATTATGGTGGCGTATACGGCTACGCGGTTTTCAAGGTCGATCAGTTGCTCTACGCCTCTTCTGGAAGGGCCTGGCGCAAAGCTAAACGCGTTTTATCGAGACTAAACTTAATTCGGCTGCAGAGTGTCGAGGAAGCAACTGAGGACTCAGCCTCATATTCACCGCGCGTGTCAATCTCGAGATAGCTCAATCGCGACACCGGATTATCTGCTAAGAAAATAACGTCATGCTAGGCACGAGTGCATGACGTCGCATATGCGGCAAAAAATGCGTTTGAGGAAACTGGAGATTTGACCACAATAGTGCATAGCAGGATTAGGGCCCTTCTATTCACTATTGCCCAGTTGCCTATCCATATATGCACTAGACTATGGAGACTAAATATTTGTACACAGTTACTCATAAACCCGGTATCCAACCGTTTCACCGGGTTTACGTGTAAGTTGTAACTGTGCAGACCAGTGCAACCAGTTTACTGCGAAACGATGCCAAATTTCTCAGTTTCAGGTTAAAACAGCAGCATTTTTGTCTCATTTATAGATATAAAAAAGAATCGGTAGAGGATATACAATTTAGAGCCTTTATTCTAATTATTTTTATCAATATTGATGCATGCATGACCAGAATTGTGTCCTAAAGAAATTGCTCCACACTTTTCCTGAACTGCTCCACAAAACAAAAAGTGTGGAGCAACACACGCGTTAAACTGCTCCACACTTTTTGAGCCTTAAATTCATGCCTGGTTACGGTGCTTTAAAAGTAGGCCGGAAACAAAAAACAATTAAATGCTTCCTTAGTTCTGGCTTCCCCTTCTTGACGCTGCACATGACCATGTCGCCGCTGCCGGCCGCTGGCAGGCGGTTGAGGCGTCCCTTGATTCCATGCACCGCGATGATGTACAGTGTCAGGGCTATTAAGCTTAACTAGTGAGGTTGGAGATAAATTCTGTCCTGTACCCTCCCTAATCTTAACTGACTTGAAGGATTGGTAATTCACCTGTGCAATTATTTTTAGTCGGGAACTGTTATCATGGTTTGCTACTGCTATAAAACACAGACTGTAAGATAGCAAACACGTAATTCAATACACAAGTATGCAAACTAGTAACTACAAAGTTAATTCGAAATACTCAGACTCAAACAATGTTCACAGTAGAACAATCAAAAGCATAGACACACAAGATACAAGGTGACGTGAAGCAGGTAGAATACATGCATGCAGAGACCAACAACCTCGCCTGACTTGAACACTGGGAGGGACCTCGTCGTTGAGGGACCAGTTGCAGCCTAAGTTACTTCAGAGCAATTTACTTATGCTTATTAACTATGACGATCGACAATCTCTTCCCCGTTGTTCAAGCCTCGTGTAGTGGGCGCAAGGAGTTTATATACTCAGTCTGGGGGGCAGTAACGCTACCCAGACTGCTAGAATATTCCACAGTCAGCTAAGAGGCAATGGTTCAGCTAACTGTAGAACGACATTATGCGACGAACAACAGGATGGGTATAGCAAGCATGAAACACAATCACAGGCCACAGCTGAAAAATAGAACAGACATCAGCCTGAGAAGGGGTAAGGAGGGTCAAGGCTATAGACTGACGAGCCGAGACTTGACTTACAGGTTCATAGCACTTGCGCACAGCGAAACATGCGCAAAGAGTCGCCTAGAAGCACTTAAATTAGGCCTACCTCATGGTTAGGACTGAGTCAGAGTTAGAAAGTTTGATTTAGAGCAGTGTTGGGGTTATGGCAGCGCCAGGGTCATGTTAGATTCACGGCTTAGTTAGATGCTGGCTGGGTTTAAATCCAACCACAGAGGAGACGATTCGCTTAATAATGATATGGACCGCTCCATAGAAATACACCACCGCATCATAGATATAGCGCCACCCCTCCAGTGATGCCAGTGCTGGGTATTTATTCCCAGATTTTAGGATATTTTGGTGATTGAGGGATCTGATATTTAAAGCAATCCAAAGATATCGGAGCATATGTTTTTATAAAATGACGCATTTTATTCTGAGAAACGGGGATATTTCTGTCCGAGAATGCAATCTAGGGATGTTTCTGGCCGAGATACCCAAAATCTAGGGATATTTTATCTTGGTTTAATGGTATCACTGACCGTGTTGTCGGCGCAGTTGATGACCGCTCCGACCGGCAGCGCGAGGGAGATCCGAAACTTTCCGCCCGACGAACCTCCGCGACCTGGCAACAACAAGATCGGGTCAAAGGACATCAGCAAACAATGGTACAAAAAAGGGACAATGATTAGATATTACACGAATCAAAAGCTGCGTGCATCCACTGCAAGTCGGGGAAAAAGAATTGATGTGCCGTCCAGAGCGGCTGGGCGAGACGTAAAGGGGTAACCCCGGGAGAGTCGTAAAAAGCCACTAAAGAAAGAAAAGCGGCTCTTTGCAGTTCACGAAGCACTGACCGAAGTGATGACTGCCAAAAAATATACCTCAAAACTGTGTGATCACAGTGATGGAATACCTGACGTACAAGCTGTCATGCAGATTTATCTAGCCTTAAGCATCACACAAATAAACTTGCTAACCCTAACGCTGAGTTGCTGTTGTCCTTTCCCAACAATAACCGAATATCACACAAATCTATTAAACCTAACAGTACACAATACATAACTGATTACGTTCTACCCCTAATATCGCTCATCAATCGGTTTATTCACGATGCACTACCATCAGCAATGCAAATTCCATACTATATCAATAAAATCGTAAAAATACGACATTGATTATTGATCTATTAAATGCATCTCAAAAACTTCACCGCGGGGCAAACCGATTGTTTTTAGAATACAATTGTTAAGTCAAATTACAGTCCATAGACTATTGTGGATGATTGGTCAGTGAGAGCCTATTACAGTACTGGGCACAAATTTAACTTAAGACAAAAATCAATCGTTCCAGAGCAACAAAGAACAACATAAAAGGCAACACACAAAGGTAGCAGAGGATGAAACAAGCTCACAAGGCTCACAAGCTCACAAGCTCAATAATAGAATGAAATAAGTTTTTTTTCTTTGCTTTCCGTCCCTACCAATTGGTAGCCCTCACAACTAGGCGCTCAGCCACCAGTAAGTAGTGTCGATTTGTGTGACAATATTGTCGCTGTATATTATCCGGATCGTTTCGTTGAAAGTACCAACTACCCATTCACCAACCCCCGAGAAATAATATTGATTAAGGCAAACCTATTTTGAACGTGTTCGATTTTATCAATAAAACAAAAAAATTTAAAGAAAACAGAGCTTGTTTTAGTTCTTGACACTCATTGTTCTTAACCGAAAGGAGTTTTTGGCGAAAAGGGTAATATTATTGTGATTTGTGGCTATAGATATATTTTTGCAGTCATCGTTGCCATAAAATGTCCCCCGTGTATAGTTCGCTATCCCACAAGTAAACTATTGTCGACCAATCACGTGCAACCAATTAATATTCTATTTTGTTAAATGCTGGTTAGGGTTAGGGTTGTGGGATATGACCTAAGTTAGGTTAAAGGTATAATATTATTTCATTTTGTAACAATTGAGCTACATGTGATTGGTGGATAATAATATACGTGTGGGTTTGGACGATTTTGCGACTTAGGCGAACCACACCGGTCCCGTGCGATCTACAGCTCGCCCCGCCCCTTAGTCAGTCTGACTTTGATTGAATTGGACCGGTTCAAAAAGGGCAGCGCTATTGCAAGATTACGCGTGCTCACTGAATGGCTCTCATTAAATTTAATTAGCAAGTTAGACTAATTGAAATGCGAAGCAGTCCCGCTAGCCAGGCCGCATGTAACCTCCTTTTTATCGCGTAATCTGTTAATGTCCATGTTTTCACACAGGCTTACAGGTTTTCGCCCGCCCTGATCAGGACTGCTGGAGCTAGGTTTTTATGGCCGGATGCACTTCCTGACGCCAACCAAATAAATAATGATCTGGCACGGGGTTAGCAGCTAGCGACGCTTGTGTGTTTAACAGCCTTGCTGAAGGGCTTGTAACGCATTGTTTATAGTTGCGGCGCGTGGACTTGAACTCTGGTCCTTGGTCTCAAATCTTCACTGAAGCCTTCGCTGTGCTTCACTGAAGCCTTTGCTGTACTTCACTAAAGCCTTCGCTGTGCTTCACTGAAGCCTTCGCTGTGCTTCACTGAAGCCTTCGCTGTACTTCACTGAAGCCTTCGCTGTGGTCCGCCGAAGTCCACTGTCCAGCGTCTTAATTAATACCCCCGATACACTATGACTTTCAAAAATTAATTCTCAAAGCCAACTTTGGAAAATTAGTTTTAAAAATGACATTTGTAAAAGCCTATTTGCAAAACTTAATATCTGTAGTGTATGATATGTATGTAATGTACTACCCTCGGTGTCAAGTTTAAAAACTAATCTTCGGAATGTTGGTTTGTGACATTATAAAAATAAAAATAAATTAAGTATAAGTGTATCGGCCCCAAATTAAGCCCTATATGCACTGTGGTAATTAGCGGCAACAGTTCTGAATCATAAATACATTGCGCCTGCCATCCAGTCTACGCCGTGTTCTATAAGCTCACATCCACCTGAATCTTTTAGCATCATAACATTCCCAGTATAGGTCCTATATGCGATATATTTGCAAAAATAATACAAGGTTCAGCGAAAGGCGATAGCTGCTATAATGCGGATTCAAGTTAATTTAGCCATTCTCCTGTCATTGATAAGCATAAAAATTACAAAAAGGTATTAATCTATCCCTCTGGGCAAAGCTCACCAAAAGATGGGTTCAAAGTATCAAACTATGCAGGGGCTCCGTTTTCAAATCACACACCATCCTGTAGCATGCTAAATACGGACACGCTTAATTTCATCTCATTTGAATTAATCACAATTTAACTAACTAATGATTCCACTTATTAAGTCAGAGCCGGCGCCAGGTTTTGTATAAAAGGGGTTGGGCCGCCGCTTCAGTCACACACTTTCTGACACCACACGTGACTCGGTCACACAGCTGAGACTAGGACACAGCGAGAGATGCCGAGGTGCTCGCTCTTTGTCGCAGTGCAGCTGCTCGGCGCAGCCTGCCTCCTGACCTGCCTCACGGTCGAGGCTGACTGTAAGCATAGCTCAAGGGTTTTCAAAGTACTGCCGGCGGGCCAAAAGACATGTGGCCCGCGAAAGTGTTGATAAGAGGCCACTTTGGCAAGCGGAATCTCTGCCGAAAGGGCCACTTTGGCCCGCGGCGATGTAGATTTAAACCTGGTATAGGCATTGTGTTTTGGCAAAAAAATTGGGAAGGGCATAAGGAGAATCAATTTTTGCAGGCGTGGTATACCCCTAAAAGCAACATTTTTATATTTGTACGCCAAATTCAGGAAACGGGTAATCGCAGCAGGAGTGAAAAACGGACAATGATTGTTAAAAGATGCTTTGAAATTTGTGTCAACACACCCCCCCCCCTCTCCCAGTCGTGAGTTGCGATTGAAGTTAGATCTGACTTTCGACGATTTGTAGAAACCTAAATGTGGCCCGTCGAAAAATAGATTGAGAACCTCTGGTACATCTGCAACTGTATAGAGTAGATACATTGCTTTAAATTTCACTTGAGAACCATGATATTCATTAAACTAAGGAATCAAATGAAAATTATTTTGGAGTGGTAATGCGAGTGGTGCTGTCATCTACTTCTTCTTCATTGTTCAGCTAAATGTCAGGTCTCTGGTGTCCAAACCTTCCACCCTAGCCGATCTTCGTCCCTTCCCTTCTTCTCTGCATAGGCTATATACGATTCCTTCTCTCAAACAGGTCATCTTTAAGACAAGTTTCACATCAAAACTTTCAACAAACAGTAGCATAGACTGATCAAACATGCCTAATCACTCTTCTCTTCCCCCCCCCCCCCCACCCCCCTGCAGGCCGGGAACAAAAGGTTAGATGCAGCGCAGAGCTCTCTGGGCGAGTCGCAAAAGGCGACTCAAGAAGGGGAAGCGGTTCTGTGCCTGCTCTCTTGCACCGAACCTGATTGCAATAGTCGTTGTTACTAACTTACACGGTCCTTAGACGCTAAATCTCCACTTTCTCATTCTCTTTAGAAAACATTGACATTGTAGAGTAAATTATGATTTATTTGCTTGCATCGCGATAATATCACCATATCATCAAAGATTATACGAAGAGAATGAGATATAACACTCCGCCTGTTTTGCGTATCGCCTCACATTTGGACACACTCATATGTGGCTGAGCGGGCGCGACTTACTTTAACGACATGTCATTTAGTTTTAATTCTAAGCTTACATGTACCGATCTTTCGAGGCCAACGAAGAATCGCGAGTCGGAGCTTAGTTAGCACGCGTACAGCGAAGGCATAAACTTACGTCATTCGTTCCATATTAGACTTCTTTATTGTAACACTGTGTAGGCCTATATATTTGCTAATTTAGGGCCCAATGGACAACAGCAAATTCTCTTCGGCCGAGATATAGGATTTACTCTATGGTCTCCACATGTTGGTTGGAGTACACCCATATTTTATGCCCTGCAATGAGCGATGTCACCACAAACGGCTTTTGTTTTGATTTTCGTATTGTGCACGTAACCGACACACAACCTCCCAAAGACGTCAAGTACGCACCACGCAAGGCCGACTACGCGGTCGGTGACGTCATCACGTGTACCGCGCTGGCGCTCCCGCCAGCCACGTTCAAGTGTATTTATGCGATCGTAGAAGGGAAACGTGATGAACATGTTGGCAAGGAAGAGTTGTTCGAGGTGAAGCAGGACATGGTCAAGCACACGATCAACCTGCGCTGCGTTGCAACCAAGAGTGACGGCAGCGCGTTTGTGGACGCGCCGGTGCACGTGTCGGTTGAGAACAACGAGTCCACAGTAATGACTCACTATACATTTTACTAGTAATAATGCTCCATGCATTGTATAGCCTACAATACCCTAAATGTGCATGACATTGTACAAGTAAGCAGGCTTGTATTTATGCGGATTTGCATCAAAATTTTCGAATAAATTTGACCGCATTTGCGAATCAAAGACAAATTTGATTCGCAATCTGTGCGAATCAAAACTTGTGTAAATTAAGGCTCAGTAAACGAACGAGTAGTAGCATTGATTTGATTTAAAGTTCACGCGACGCCATTACGCGAATAATCAATTGTTGTAGACCTACCCAGGGGCGTAGTCACGAATTTGGCCGCGGGACAAAATTTTGTAACTATACTGTTTGCCCCAAAAGTCCTTTCTCAAGTTTAATATTATGTCGCTTTAACCACAGAAATTCTCTTCCGTGTGCAGAACTCACGAGCGGGGTGGAGGGGGGGGGGTGCTAACGGAAATTTTTTTCCCACCAATAGGGTCCTTTTCTCCTTTTTCTTGGGAGACCAAGCATAATAAATCATGGGGAGAACCACCATTCATAACTTTTTCCTTACTTCTATTCTTGGGCGGGATCAACATATATAGGGAGGACCCTTCCCTCCATCAATGCATTTTCAAAGGGGACCACCACTATTCATGGGGGTGGACGCCCTGATTCACGGGGGGGAGACTCGCCGTCCCTCCCCCCCTCGTTCCTTAAGCGGTAACTCCCCTGGGCCTACCCATACTGTACAAAATGGCGAGACTATATACTATATTATAATGCTGCGATTAGGACTAGTGATATCACGGACCACATCACGGAGCATCATAGTCTAATGATGGATCCGTGGGGCGGAGATAATAAAAATAGTTTAGTGGCTACTAAGGCTGCACAGTTACTGTAAAGCGCAGACTCAGCAGTTATGTGTAATTCATTTGACGATTTTAAGACGATATGAAAACTGCAAATAAAATTAGTGAAACTGCTAATCAAAATTGAAATTGATTCTCATAACTGCTAATCAATTTTCTGAGCTTAAATACAGGCCTGCATGTACACTGTATGGCATACGTTAGTTTGAGCTGAGGAGATGGCTCAGCGTTTGTACAAATGTATGTCATTATTTGAGACTTGTTACGTTTAAATCTCATGCTTGTTGTTACACAAAAGTCTAAAATAAAACGAATTTGATTTGATTTGAAGAATAACAATGTTGAGATTAACGTCTGATTCGGAGTCTCGGAAGTCGTCATTTGGGACGTGGCAGACGAATTTAGACCACCTTGCCAAAGGGTGCACGAAGTGCAGCAACGCTTCGTCTTCTTTGCATGTGAATCGTGTCAGCGTATTTGTTTGAGAGCGATGCCTAAAAGGGATCTTCACCTTCCAAGTCATAGTCTTAAGACTGGTCTCCGGAGGATTTATTTGCGATAAAACTTTTTTTCGCCAGTTAGACGCATTGAGTTACTTAAATAACTATTTTTTGTAACTATAAATACTAACGAAAAATCAATGGCAAACCACAAAGTCATTGCATTCACGATATTTGTCGCAGAGCCTACGCATGCGATATCAATCACTTACCATACATGTATTGTATATACATGTAGCACTTTAGAGCGTTGGATTCGTCTTTGATACGGTACGGCTCCATCTCGTTCAAAAAATTGGAGAGGAGGACCAGTTGGTCACCCAATGAAAGTGGTTTCTTTTCGCTCTCTACGATCGCGAGGTACAGACTGATTCTTATTAAAATATTAAGGCTTACTAATATTCCACGGAGGGGCACGTTGTCATAGTGCAGATTAAAGGCTGCAGTGGCTTTTGTACTACATGTACGATAGTAAACACCGTTCAAAATTCGATCATTTTCATTGACATCGGCATAATGGCATTTAGCCTACTTAGACATCACAAATTTCTGAAAAAAATACCATTGTCCTTGCGATAAACACCCCACCCCCGCACGCTATAGATTAGCACAAGAGGAAAAAATTCGCCGTCAGCCCTTCTCCTCCCCCGCCCCCCCCCCCCCCCCCCCCGTACATGT
>JAQIWG010008421.1:0-11436 GCA_034695025.1 Chamaedrilus cognettii | reverse complement strand
CCCATCCCCCCCGCCGCCCCCCTCCCCCCCAACCACCCCCCCCACCTTCCGCAGCGCAGCGACGTGTCCGTCGACGTCCTCGTCCTCAGTCCCGCCGACCGCCCCCCGTCCTTCCCCCAGCCCCTCTACACCTTCCTCGTCCAGGAGGACCGCACCCCCGGCACCCCCGTTGCCATGGTAACCGCAGGGGGGGCCGACCTCGCCTACTCGATAGTCCCTGGTAACGAGGCTCGCGCGAATAACCCCTGTGTGTTCGCGATCGACGCAGCGAATGGAACGCTGCGGGTTGCGTGGCCGGGGGATGTGGGGTGCGTGGGGGGTGTCGGAGAGAAGGGGACAGGAGGGGCTGAGGGCGGGGCAAAGGGGGCGGGGGGGCTGGACAGGGAGAAGTGCGAGGGGTTTGAGTTGACAGTGAGGGCGGAGACTAGGGCCAGTCCGCCGCTGGTGGCGCACACGCGCATCGTCATTCAGGTCTGTGCTACGCTGCGTGGGCCGCTGTGCGTGGCCGTTGAATTAAAGTATTAGAATATTTTAAAATATTATATTAATAAACCATAATAATGTCTGTACAAATTCTAAAGTACCATTGCCGCTTTGATTATCTTGAATTATTTTCATTGTTCATTTTTGTTAATGATTGGTTATGAATTAGCAAGATGCCATGGTCTAGCAGTTAGGCAGTTCAGAGTAGTACTGCATTGTGGGATGGAACCCGAGTGCACATATAAATAAAGTTGAACGAAAAAAAATTTAATAGCAGTTTAATAGCAGTTTTAAAACAACTAGATTCCTCTTTTTCTTCAAGATATTTTTTTAATTTTGCTGCTGCTTCTATGGACCAAGGTGAATTAGGCGTTAATGCAAGCAGTTATTGCAATATTTTATTGCCCATTTCACTGTCCGTAGGTGCTCGACGTCAACGACAACCGCCCATCGTTCCTCACCGAGGAGTTCCGCGGCAGCGTCGTCGAGAACGCCTCCCCGGGGTTCAGGGTCGTGCAGGTCACGGCCCGCGACCCCGACTCCGACGCAAACGGCACTGTGACGTATGGCCTCGCGCCGAGCAGCGCGCGGCTGGCGGCCATGTTTGCCGTGGACGCGAGGTCGGGGTGGGTCACTACCAGCATGGCTTTGGATCGCGAAGCGGCGGCGACGTATAGGTTTGAGGTGGTCGCGATGGACGGCGGGCGGGAGGCGCTGTCGGAGGTGGCTACGGTGGTGGTGACGGTGGTGGACGAGAACGACGAGCCGCCGGTGTTTGCATCTGATCTGTGAGTGGACGGGATTGTAATTGACTACCGTATATATTCTATTGTTTCTTTCTTCTCTTTTATCATTTGATTGAGTTTTTGTCTCTTGTTACACTGTTCATAAATTTGATCATTGTTATGGGTTGATATCTATTTATGTATGTTTTATATCCTCATATCATATTCAATAAGACGACTGGCGTGGGTGCATGTTGGCCTCAGGTACTGATCAACAAGAGTGCGCTTCTTTTATATTCATATCTCTATTGATTATATATTTGTATTTCACTGTTAAGTATTGCATGTGATTATTGCGCGTTGCATCATTCATTATTAGGCGTAGCATCGGTCGCCCTGCAGGCAGGGGAACAAAGAAGTGCCTTGCAGCTCAGAGCTCCCTGGGCGAGACATTAAAGGCGACTAAAGAAGGGGGAGCGGTTCTGTGCGGGCTCCCTTGCACAGAATCTGACTGTATATAGTCTTTGTGCTACACACGGTCCCTAAACTACAAAAAAACAAAACAAACAAACATGTCACCGGTGGGTTCTACACTGTCCCCAGGTACACGGCGGCGGTCAACGAGGACGCCCTCCCTGGCACCATCATCCTCCGCCTGACGACCACCGACCGCGACGCGCCGCCCAACGACGTCGTCACATACCACATCGCCGGCGGCGACGAGAGGGGTCAGTTTGGCGTGCGGCGCAGCGGCGAGCTGTACGTTAACCGCGAGCTGGATCGCGAGACGAGGGACGCGTACCAGCTTGTCGTAATGGCAACCGACGGGGCGTTCGTTGCCACAACGATCGTCGCCATGGGGATACTGGATGCGAATGACAATGCGCCTGTCTGCGAGCAGGTGAGCGAATGGGGGGTGATTTAGCTGGGGGGGGCATAACCCCTGTGGATTGGGGTCAAAAGAGGATAGGTTGTAGCATAGAGCTTTCCAAGGAACAGAATCAGACTGTAATAGTCTTTGTTACAACATACGGTCATACGGTTCATAAACTTTTGATACCACACCGGCTGGTAGGGGGGGGGCGGGGAGTTGCTGTTCATGAATCGTATGTATGAGTTTGACTGGTGTTTTGAGACGGCAGGGTATGCGTTGGGTTTTGCTAAATTGATTTGTGATGCGTCGTTAAAAAATAAAGGTGTTAAAATTAATAATTAAAACTTTTACATACATCGTTGAAAAAAAAGTTAAACTGCTGCACGTGTGGTCCTTGCATGCTAATGTGTCAGCGCATGTGTTCTTTGTATACTTGTCACCTGCAGGTCGGGGAACAAAGACTTGGCTTGCAGCCCAGAGCTCCTCGGGAGTCGTAAAAGGCAACTAAAGAAAGGGGAGCGGTTCTGTGTGAGCTCCACCCCACAGGACCGGACTGTATGTAGCCTTTGTGCTACACACAAAGCTAATTCTTCTGTTAATCACACTAAGCTATATAAAACATACAAAGCCAGTATGCTAATGAAGCAGCGTGTGTGTGCTTCAGACTCTATACGAGCACTCAGTCGCTGAGAACGTGGCCGTGGGCTCGGTACTGCTGAGAGTATCGGCCACCGACGCCGACGTGACAGCGACGCGCAACTCTCGCGTTGAGTTCCACCTCGATCGAGACTCTGCCGAGATCTTCAGCATCAACAAGAAAACTGGTGAGCGCGCGTGTAGGTCTCATTCACGAGTAATTGTTAGGAATTCTTGAATGGTTTGGTATTTATTTTACTTCTAACCCTGTGTCAAAACACGGACATTAACAGATTACAGGATAAAAACGAGGTTAGTTTTAGTTATTTTTTTTACTTCCTATTTTACGCCACAATTAGGTTTCTCTACCCTATCATAGCGAGGCATGTGGTATAGTGGTAAGACATCGGACTTTGAGACCAGGGTTCAAGTTCCCGCGTCGGCAGCTATGAAACCATGCGTTACAGGCCCTTCAGCAACGCTGTTAAACACGCAAGTGTCGTTAGCTGCTAGCCCCGTGTCAGATAATTGTCTATTTGGTTGGCGTCAGGAAGAGCATCCAGCCGTAAAAACCCAGCTACTGCAGTCCTCACAAGGGCGCAACATGTAAACTTGTGTGGTAACATGGACATTAACAGAATAGACGAAGAAAGGCGGCTAGTTAGTAGAACATGAAATGTTGTGCCTATCTAAAGCATGACTTATTGGATCAGTATGTAGCATAGATCATTTGACAGTTTTTTGCCCTGACCGTGGACAATACCAATATTTTATCTTTAGCTTACGATTGCATACATGTGTAGACAGTGTTGTATTAAATTTTTTTTCTGTTGTTAACATTAGCGTCTGACATTTGGTGAATAAAGATCACTCTGTCTATCTATCTATCTTCCCTATGCGCACGTGTTGGTGTAGGTTACATAACTACGCGCGCCGCGCTAGACCGCGAGTCCGCTCCTGTGCACCGCCTGCGCGTCACCGCGCTGGATGGCGGCGGCCTCTCCTGCACCGCCGAAGTCGTCGTCACCGTCACCGACGTCAACGACAACCCGCCACGCTTCCTCCAGGCGCGCTACTACGCGTCCGTCACAGAGAACTCGGAAGTCGTGACCCTCGTGACGCGCGTCACCGCCGTGGATCCTGACCTGGATATTAATAGGAGGGTGGAGTATAGTCTGGGGCCGGTGGCGGGGGTGGAGGAGGGGGTGTTTGCGATCGACGCGATGTCGGGGGTGGTGAGTTTGATGAAGGGGTTGGACAGGGAGACGCAGGATTTGTACAACATTACCCTTATCGCAACGGACAAGGTAGTGTCAACAAACTTGTGCGTTTCTAGTGTAATAGTGTTATTTTTTTATTGTTTCTATGTTTTCGAAAAATCGAACCACTACACCACAGCGAGGCACTGTCGTGTAGTGGTTAAGGCGTCAGACAGTCCAGAGGACCTGGGTTCGAGTCCTGGCGCCGCAACTATAAAACCATGCGTTAAAGGCCCTTCAGCAAGGCCTTCAGCAAACACACAGCAGTCCTCATCAGGTTAAATGTGTGAACGTGTGTGAAAACATCGATTAACAGATTAATCGAAGAAAAGGAGGATAGTTGGTCAGGTTTCGAACAATTGAGATTTAATTGGTTTTTTATTTGAGATATTAATTTGCGATTTGGATATGAGATTAGGTTATCAAAATTGAGTTTTATGACAAATTTGATTGGTCCGTTGGCATTTGATCTGTTTGCAAGTAGCTGCTCGAGCTGCACCATCTGCTAGATTTTCAAAGCAATGCAGGCTAGACTTAGGAGATATTAAATTGTAGTACCAAATCGGATTGGAGCACGGAAACTAACGCATGGCTCAGGCCATAGCAGGGGCTAGAGCTGTCCGCTTAATCGGTAAGAACCGTCGTCATACATTTTGTACCGATAATGGAAGGACAACATTTTTTACTTTCTGTATAATTGCTATTTCTGTTTCCAAGGCAGTCGGCGTTATCAGATATATGCTGCTGCGTGTAATGTTACGCACATGCTGCTACATGCGTAATGATTAACAAAACTGTTCACTACTGCCCCCCCAGGGCAGCCCCCGTCTCTCCTCCACGGCCCTCCTCACCCTCACCCTGCTCGACATCAACGACAACCCGCCCGAGTTTGAGCGCACGACCTACGACCTGTCGGTGAGCGAGGGCGCGCTGCTGGGCGCGAGCGTGGGGCGCGTCTACGCCACCAGCCACGACACGGGCATCAACGCGGAGATGACGTATGCCATCGTGTCAATGGGCGACAGCTGCTTTGACATCAATGCCACCACTGGTACGACGTTGCGCTGGTACTGTTTTATCAGTGACCAAAATTGGGACAGATTTTGCTGTATGTTAACAAACACCAGCGGCAGCCTCATCAGCAAACACCAACAGTCACAGTAGCATACTACGGTGGCAGCATCATTAGCATATATAACAGAAGGATGGTTTGCAATGTGAAGACAGTGTGCAGTCATACAGTACCACTGTCGTATTCTAATTAGGCTGACAATTCTTATATCCTAATGACGCTGTCAACGCTAATATGCTAATGAGGCTGCCGCTGTGCTGCGCTGCCGCTGTACAGGAGAGCTGTGCCTAGCCGTGCGGCTTGACTACGATATGCAAATGATACGCTATATGCTAATGAGGCTGCTGCTGCGTAGGAGAGCTGCAGCTAGCCGTGCGGTTCGACTACGATTTGCTAATTATACGCTAATTATATGCTAATGAGGATGCTGCTGTGCTGCGCCGCCATGCAGGAGAGCTGCGGCTAGCCGCGCGGCTCGACTACGAGGCGGTGCGAGAGTACGTCCTCACCGTGCAGGCGACGGACGGGGGCACGCCGCCACTCAGCAGCACGACCGTCGTCATCGTCGGTGTGTTGGACGTCAACGATAACGCGCCAACCTTCACGCAGGCCTCACACCAGACTAGCGTGAGGGAGGACGTGGGGGCAAGCACCAGTCTGCTGCAGGTACGGGACCTAGGATTTGGTGAGTGCGGGAGAGAAACATGATACATTGGCAGAATTATTATTATTATGGCTCAGCCACACGATGGCATCAGCGCTTGCAGTGTTCAGAATTTGCAGGTTCCCGTTTGTTGGAGGGCAATGCTCAACATTGTGTTGCGTGGTCTGTCTGTATCTGATCACACCTACAGTTAGGGCTGTCTCACAGGCTCCACCGATACCCAGTTTCTGCGCATTGCCAGCGGCCGATCCAGTATCTATTCAGCTTTATCCAGTGTCGTCGCGGAAGGCTGAAACCAGGCAGAGAGTTGGTTGGGCCGGTGACGAGATGTTTGTGTAACCCAAGAACTGGTGGAAACTCAAACGTGAGAGAAAGCTAGAAGAGAGAAATTGGAAATATTCGGGTCAGTCATTTTCATCTATGTGTGGAAAGAGAGAGTAGGACACTAGCTTGTCGTATTGTGTGTAGGTGCAAGCTGTGGATGTGGATACTGGCGCGGGGGGTGAGGTGGAGTACAGGTTGGTGGGGGGTGACCCCCACTCGCAGTTCTCTGTCAGCCCCATCAATGGGTCCCTCCTGGTCACAGCGCCCCTGGACCGAGAGAAGGTGTGATGCCGTCTAGAAGTTTTATTTTTGTTGTGATGTTTTTTCAGTTAATTTTATTTGTAAATAGAATGTAATATTTTTGTTGCTCTTTTATTTATGTGCTTTCTTCTTTTTCAGGGCTCTGCCAATTGGCAGGTCCTTGGTGTCCAAACCCTCCACCCTAGCAGATCTTTAGCCCTGCTCTTCATATCCGCATACGATTCTTCTCAAACAGGTCATCTATCATTCTGATACATGGTCTTCCTGGTACTCTCTTGCCGTCTATTCTTCTCTCCATCATATCTTTCAACAACCCCTCTTCTCTCAAAACATGTCCAATTCAGTTCTTCTGTCTTCTGATTATTGCTTCCATCATTGATCTTGTTTCCAAACTTTCCTCAACATGCCTTTCCTTTGCTGGCTTTTCTGTCCACTATCCAGCTAATTTTCTTCATTCTTCTCCATACCTACATTTCAAATGCTTCTATTCTTCTTATGTCCTTCATGAGTCCATCGTGAGTATTTGTGCGCTAGCTGGGCAAAAAAAAAAAAAAACTTTCTGGGTTACCCGGCGATGCTCCAGTCTGTCAGGGGTGTCAGGGGCATCACGGGGCATCGGGGGAATGAGAGGATCTTGGAAGAAGGGACACCTGGGCACCAAATGGGGCCACTGGGACCTGTCTGAACTCTTCACCGGCAGCGTGAAAAGCTTCTGTGGTCTATCCGGGGGTCCCTTGATAGCCCCCCGGGGCCCCGGAAGCCGGGATATTTTTTTCCATTTAGTGAAAGAATTTGGCTAATTGTTTACTTCATCCTTTGCCCTTTGGCGGTCATAGCCCTTCGGGGCTGTGACTAAGTGCATTTCTTCAAGCTGTTGCTTATTTTACTCTACGTTAGTTTAACTCGTTGTGTGAATTCTTGCAGTTGTCGAGTTACGTGCTGACATTGGCAGCCGTGGACCGGGGTCAGCCCCCCCTGACCTCAACGACAGAGGTCAAGATTGAGCTGCTTGACATCAACGACTCCCCTCCGCGCGTACTCAATGACAACCTGACGACTGCCATACAGGTGCGTGTGTGTGTGAGTGTGCACAGCGATGCCACAGCAATGCCACAGCCACTGCAGGGGATATATCACTAGATTTAGGGATATTTCTGTAAATGAGGGATCTTATTTTTGCTCAATCCCCAGAAGTCTGAGAATATTTTATGCAAAATGATGCATTTTACAATAGGAACTTGGGATATTTTTGTTAAAGCATGCAATCAGGGGATATTTGTCATCAAAATACCCAGAATCTAGGAATATTTCATTAAGGTTCCGTGGTAACACTGACTGCATGGCTCTGACCAAGCGCGTGATTGGTCCTTGAAATACATGTAGGAATGGGCACCACGTGCGTGATTGGTTGTTGAAATACATTTAGTGGTGGGTTGCCAAGCGCGTGATTGGCCAGTGAAATACATATAGGAATGGGGCATCAAGTGTGTGATTTTTCCTTGAAATACATTTAGGGATTGGCACCAAGCACGTGATTGGTCCTTAAATACGTGTAGACGTGGGGTACCGTTCGCGTGATTGATTAGCCTATAGTACTTGTAACATGCAGATTTGAAAACTTACAGGATCGATGGAAATAACGTTATATCCCCCCGTATGCAAAGCTGAATTGCATTCATTTTGCATCAGAGTAGATTGCACAAATCTGACAGCTGTATTCATTGATACGAAACCTAGTGTGCTTATGGGTCAAACATTGCCTTGTCGTTGAGCCATTCCTTAGCTTTTGTTGCTTAATAGTCAATTAAGAAAGGACTAATGAGCTTTGGTTCGCCACTTTACAAGTTGGTTCTAGCAAGAAAACGACTGCCATACTGCCAACTGTCACAACTGCCAACTGCCAGAACTGCCCATTCCTTGATGTTTAACGTATAGCAGTTTATCTTATGCTTTGCTGTAAGCGTGCGCTTACGACAATAGATGTATTTACATTAATACGCAATGTGAAGTTTTGCATCCTGCTTAAAGGTTAACGACTCTGGACATACCATCATTCCCATATCTGTAAGTGTTTTGCTACAGACTTAGGTGCATACGTGTCAATATTTTTTCGGTATGCTTCGCTTGCTTCTGTGGTACTGGCTTCAACCAATCCAATGGATCACCGCCCGACATATTGTCACAACTCGATTCTTTCGTCCAGTTGTTCAGTCTAGAGTTATTTAATTTTAAATTGTCACAGAACAGATATGACTTCACGATCCAATCAGATCGAGCAAGCTACAGATCATTCAAATTGCTCGTGTAATATTGGAGAGTTATTTGAATGATCTAAAATCATTTACTATAACTCTCTATTGAACAACTGGGCCTTAGTGTAGTTGATCGTTGCAAGAATGTCAGATATCTTTCGATGTTTAGATCCAAATTTTAAACTACACAACCAGATATATATCCTGTCGCAAACTGTTTATTGTGATGATCAGTTTCCTATTTTATGTTTTTGTTTTATTTTTCCAAATTATGTTGATAGAGGATATGTAAATCTGTGAATTTGAAGGAATGCATTTGTCATTTAGTGATGTTAGTGCTAGATGTCCGTTTTGCAATATGTGTGTCATAGCTGTGTCTTTTTTCTTGATTTGTGCCATGATTTAGTAAAAGCTGATTTTGATAATATTTGTACATACAGTGTACGTTGGAATGGCTTAACGTCGTTGCAATCCTTCCTTCATGCAATCCTTCATGCAATCCTTCATGCAATCCTTCATGCAATCCTTCATGCAATCCTTCGAGTAGTGTTTTAAACATTTTAATGTTGCGATGAACTTGCCAGGTGTTCTAAGATTATTTTTCACTGAAATGCCCTGTGTGCAATATTGCATATAGTGCTTCCACTGCCGCGAATTAAATTATACTTGAGTTGTTAATTTTTGTGCGTGTACACATTTGAGATTAACGATGGAGTTAAGCAATGCTTTAAATTAACATGACTTAGGAGAAGCTGAATTTTTGACAGGATAACGCGCAAAGTCATATATATTATGCTCTGGGAGGCCTCCTAACTAATGACATCTTGAAATAACCAAGGTGGGTAGGCTTTTTAAAGTTTAAGGACCGGGTGTACTAACAGAGAGCAGGGCCTATCGAATATGGTTCAGTGCTTCAGAATCAAGCAAAGAACCGATCCCCCTTCTGTATTTGCCTCTTAACGCTCTCGTGGGGGGCTTTGAGTTGCAACAAATTCCTGGGGCCTGTTACTCAAAACTTCTGTAAATTTAAGCCTAAACTTAATCCTAAATCAGATTTGAAATTTTTTTTATCCGACCACCGTGACGTCATCATTCGATTTATTTTGCGTGGCGCCGTGGCGGTGCGGAGTTTAAAATAACTAAGACTAAAATTTGCTTCAGATTTTCTTAAGAACTTCTTGAGACTAAAATTTTCCGAAGAAGTTTTGAGTAACAGGCCCCTGGTTTTCGGATACCGATCTGAAATAACTAAATAAAATACATGGCTATTTAATGAACTTTTGACTTGATATCATTGGGTGTCTATTGCGATTTTGAACGAATTTTTTCATTATATGTTTACAAGCAGATTATAAATCAGACCATTGTATTGCCTGTCTCAATCAAACACTGCAGAGATATTTTTTATTTACTTCTCTTCTAATCATAAGAAATTGAGAATTTATCATTTATTTGCTTATAGGACTTAATTCTTCATTTGCTTTTTGTACATTTTTGAGCTTAAATAAATTAATATTGATTTGCAAATAACCGCGTATTGATTGTTTTTTGGTTTAAATGTGTTGGACGTTTGGATTTCAAATTTAGTTTTGAGCTTGGCGATATTTTAAAAATCACTTTATACCATAGTTAGTTAGTCTTTACACCATTGTTCTGCTGCTTTCATTTTGCTCTTTTTTTGTCTCACTCGGGAATTTTGTGGGGGCAATTCAGTGATTGAACAAGCTGCGATGCATATTACGCCAAGGTTAACACGCATTTGGCCTATTAATTTTGAAATAAAATACTAATCATTATCGTGTTTGACGTCCATTCTTGTGCGCTACACGCAAGCCTGTAATGCCGTGTCCATGTTAGCACAGGTTAGACGTTTATATTAGAGCTGGGTTTTTGCGGCCTGATGCCCTTCCTGTTGCCACCATAATAATAACTTACTCTGGACACTGATTATCAGCCAGCGACACTTGTGTGTTCAACAGCCTCGCTGAAGGGCCTGTAACGCCATGGTTTCATAGTTGCCGGCGCCGGGACTCGAACCCAGGTTCTCTGGACTCGAAGTCCGACGTCTTAACCACTGCACCACAGTGCCTCACTAATTGCGACGCAAATATTGCTCGTGCGGCAAATTATGCATTCGCTGCAAGATTGGTGATGGATACATTTTTTGGTGTCTTTTTTCAGAATCTGGGATCTACGGGGCTTCAGTAATTATTGGTTGACTATTAATAATCGGCGACCATATCGGCGTCCCCGATATGGTCGCCAGACTATGAAACGGACGCGAAATCATTATTATTATTATTATTATTAAATTTTGGATCCAATCCGATAATATAAGCGTAATTATTATGTATATATCTTTTTCCATGCGGATCTTCTCTCACTCCGCCCCTATGTTGTTCACTCCAGGCAGATGACCCGGTGGGCATACTCGTCTTCCAGCTCGAGGTCACCGACGACGACCTTGACCCCAACGGACGACCTTTTTCCTTTGACCTCATCGGAGGACACCGGAGCGAGTTCACCGTCGACCGGTCGGGCGCTATCCGGACCCTGTCTAGGTAAGGTCAGGGCAAAGGTCATTGGCCCAATCGCGTGTCACATTTTTTATGTTGCGGGGTCACAAGATGCTAGCTGATGCAATCTCAGCCCTCCATCCCCGCAGGGTCGGTAAATGAGCAGTCGAAGCAGTCCAGCAGCACAGGGCTAACTTCTGTAACGAACCGGGGTTGGTCCCTGAGCGCCGCAGAGCTGACTTCAATGACACAAGACATCATTATATCACTGTCTGTTACTACAATGACCCTGGTACTACAATGACCCTGGTACTACAATGACCCTGGTACTACAATGACCCTGGTACTACAATGACCCTGGTACTACAAT
>JAQIWG010008420.1:0-11437 GCA_034695025.1 Chamaedrilus cognettii | reverse complement strand
TTTGGCGCGAGTCTGTGGCTACCTTTGGCGCGAGTCTGTGGCTACCTTTGGCGCGAGTCTGTGGCTACCTTTGGCGCCGGTGCCTGTGTAGACGGTGGAGTGGGAGGAGCTACGGTCACTGTAAGGCGACACCCCCTTGAGGCCATCACCGCCCACTGCCGCAGCAGCGATCAGCCGCTTGTCTGGCTTGGACATGACCTGCGCTGTATGGGGGGGGGAGGGACAGTTAGTGGGACAAGCACACAGGCAATTAAAGACACATACACAAACTGTTGCAGACGCAATCAAACCAACAGATTAACATCCTTCACATTTATTAACATTTTTATCATTAATCTTCAGAGGTTCCATGCGATTAAAAAATAAAACAGATAATGTAGAACGCACTCCATGCAGTCAATATCACACCGTTAGCACAACTTTGACAAAAGCGAGTTGTTCTAGTGAAGCGGAACAGGCCCTGTGTAATGTTCTTAGCGTTGCACTAGATGGCTAAACCCGCACACAAGAGGCCTTAAACAACAAATCCCCCCCAAACATTTTCCCGAGGTCTGCTGTAGGTCTGATGGACATATTTAACTCCATTCGTATATTCTTGCTAAGTTCCGACATGCCTTCAAAACTGCATTTCCCAGGTAGCGAGCCATGTGAATAAATGACAGATACTGCTGGTACTAAGTACTGCTAGATCGTCTGACAGGCCGACACAGTTGGTACAGTGGTAACACAGTGCATCCAGTCCTTCACCGGTGTTCAAACACACGACGTTTGTAGGTGATAACACGCTATGCAAGCCGTGCTCACGCGTGTTGAGGTTCTGTCGCCGGGTCTCCATGTCGGAGACCTTCTCCTTGAGTCCCTTGTACTCGGCCTGACTGACGACGTGGTTGAGCGCGCGCAGACGCTGCGTCTCAGGGTCGTCCGCCACCTGAATCTTGGACCCCTTGATGTTCTTCTCAAAGTCCTCGTGGTACTTGGCCTGCAGCACAGCAGAGGATCTTTATATTGTGCGCGCTCATTCGACAACACACAGATCATATCATTCAAATACCTAAGATAGTGAAAAGCTTGGTTTTATTAAACTGCCCGGGGTTCACGTTTTTAATTACCTCTTGTTTAGTGTTGTTAAAATTTGATCTTTGTACGCTGCGCATGGAAGTATGTATACAGTATAGTGACAATTTTAAATAGGATTTTAAAGAGATACCAATCATCATACAAATAGATCTCTTCAATATTTAAAAAGCTTATTAGAATCACAATTAGCCAACATCGATACAATGCCGGTACATGCAATACAAGTTGACTACGATCGGGACGATAAATATTACGCCATAGAAATTTGCCTAGAAGATAATAAACATATTACAGAATCATGTAAGACATAAGATTAAATACCACACATAGAATTGAAAGAAACATAAGTCATATTCTAATATCACGCGGCGTCTCAATTAGCGCAAACAACTACAGACTGAACAGCAGATAACTCGCAGTATATACAGCAAACACGGCTCGTCACGGCATACGCTATCATTGAAAACAAAAAACCAAAGGTCATCCTTGAAAACAACATTAGCGATTGAAAACGAAGAGGTCGAGGAAGGCAGAATATGAACATTAAAACAAAAAGTACAAAAAATCAACATTAAATATAAATATGTATTATATTACAACAGTAATACAACAGCACTCCTGCTTCAAATCGATTCAATGAAGGAAAATGAACATAACTGAATACAAGTTCTTGAAATTATTGGACTGGTGTCAGTCATGTTTTAAATCAAAGTGTGCAAGAAGTGATTAGACTGGTGTCAATCATGTCTGAAATTAAAGTGCACAAAACTAAAAAAATAAGGCCATTTATTGCAATAAAATCAACGATAAATAATCACAGGATCAACACTGACGAGACGTTTAGCATTCGATGACGCTGGCGCCACGTTCAGAGTTTACACTGATACCATGCACGCACACACACACAAACAAAGGTTTGGTACCATGCAATATGTATACACACACACACAAATAGTAGTCTGGTACCATGCTGATCACTTCCTGGTTCTTGAGCACACGTCTCAGCTCCGGCTCGTCGGCTATCTGAATGCACTTACCGCGCGACTTCTCAAAGTCATCGTGATAGGCCGTCTGCAAGCACACGGCACCTCAAGCTCAATTCTGATTGGACGACTACAGTATATAATACGTGTCAGACTACAGAGTCTGACATCACGGCGTGCTTCAAAGGCTGAGTTCACAACAATGCTCACAGTACCGCGCGTCTAGGCCACATTCAAAGTATTACTAGCAAAACACCAGTTTGGAAAACAGGTTCTAAAACTGAAACTCCATATCTCTGAGTAATAGGCCTAAACCAACAATGGATCTTTCACTGCATCATTGTATTAGCAAGTCACTTTGGAACAGCTAGATGTAGACACAAGCCCCTGACCCTCACCTGGCTCTGATTCTTAGACGCTTGAGTGAGCCGCTGCATCTCTGGCGTCTCTGCCACAACCGTTGCCTTTGTCTGCGGGTAGTGTCTGCAACAACCAATCACAGCCTCTATCTGAGGGTAGTGTCAATGACAGTCAATCTGCCTTTATCTGCAAGCAGTGCCTGCAACAGCCAATCAACATTCTTTGTTACGAATTGCAAAAATTAAGTCAATTCACAAACATTGTCAGAAATTAATATTAAGGCTTTCAGTTTAATTTTGAGCAGCAGTAAAATCGTCCCTCCGTGGTACATTCTCCGACCAGCTCAAAATGAACAATTTCCCCGCCACAGAATATACAACAGCCTTTCAGTTTCTAAAAAAAATTCTCGCTTTAGCCGATAGCCTTCTAGGACTAAGCTTACGCCTGGCAGTAGGGCTTCTTATCGTAGCCCTTGTAGTTTTTCATGTTGAGGGGCATGCCGCACTCCCAGCACTTGAAGCAGAGCTTGTGCCAGAACTGAACCAACCAGCAGCAATCAAGCATCAGTGTCATCAATCAAAATGTCACATTAAACGCATCGCCACCGGTACCGATCACACAACGACTCTACACTCAGCAGCGTTTCAACACATTTTCGAGCTAAGAGCCACTCCACTTTCAGTTGATCATCTTTGAAATGCACCGAAATATGTAAAAAAAATGCACCAACGCATTGCAATGCAAACTGCATTGCAAATTGCAACATATGTATGCAACGAACGCATTGTAACGCAATGCAATTCGCAACAAATGCATAAAATACATCCAATCATGTAACTCCCGACCGACGGTATGCCGGTATAGACAGACACAATTGGGCGTTGAACCGTTTATTTTGTAACAAGATGACGAACCCTAATTCAGTGCGCGGCACCTACTTTGTCGAGGCATTTGAGTTCCTCGGTCGGGTAGACGGCCTTCTCACATTTCGCGCAAATCTTCGACATTCTCCCAGTCGTGAGGCGCCACTCGTCTCTCGCTCCACCCAATCAAATCCACGCCCGCAATTACAAAAATTGCCGGTTACACCCAAATCACAAAAACACGAAACTAGGCTAGCTAGAAGTTTCAAATCCACAATCTGATGATCGGCATCAATGATAAATAAGCAGAATTATATAACTTAACGAGTGTATGCTTCGCCCATGCGCAGCAGGCCACGATCGGCATAAACAATTAAATTAGGCAAATATGACTCTTATCATTTTGTTTACAGGCAATATGGCGACGCGCGCATTTAAAACATAAATAATCTAGCGACAACTAATCGACAACCAATGCAAAGGCATTTATGAAGCGAAGACAGTTATAAATGCGCTGATATCTGTTCCTGCGGAGGAAGAACACTGATGAAGGAGAGGCGGGAGAATATCACAAGATATGCTAATTTCTGCTGAAAGCAAAACTCTAACCCCACAAATCGTGTCCTTTGTGCTCTTTATATGAAAAATGGAGATTGGCTGAACTTCGCTGAAGTAGCCTATGACACTATTAGTTGAAACTCAGCTTGATCAGAGTAGGCCTATATAAAGAATCTATATTCTAATTACTACGGGCTTGGAGTTTGAGAACGGATATAATTATGGATGTATTATAACCAGGAAACAAATAAATTCAGAAAAATAAATATTGGATTTAGACACGACGTCGACTGCGGTCCAGAGGTTGTTGAATAAAACATTTGACTTCTCATGAAACTTCTCGTTGAAAATAGTAAAAGACACAATGCCCAAAGTGAGAGGTGCGCCGACAGGCTCTTAACATCGCTTCGAGCAAAATAACCTTTAAAAAATTGTGGTAAAATACACAATGCCCAAAGAGAGAGTTGCGCCGACAGGCTCTTAACATCGCTTGAACAAAATTAAATGAAACAAAATAATGCGCTTTGAACAGTTAGACTAAAATAAAAGAATACTGAAGTACCGTGCCCAAAGAGAGAAGTGTGCGGGAAGGTTCGTAACATCTCTAAGTAGGCCTGCACGGCTTAACTGTAAAGTGCAGCATTTTCAAAGTCAGATGTGAGCCGTGCGGCTCTTAACGTCGCTTGAAGGAGCATAAATTGAACATAAATGAGCAAACAACAGCGCAGACTTACGTTGTATTCCAAAGATAGGCACAATGAAGGCTGCGCCACTAAAATCAAGTTGATTGCGCAATTTACATGAAAAATTGTCGCCTTATAGTTGACGCTCGTCGAATGAATTCGAGCAGGTCGAGCCCGCGCACAGAACGTCAAGCATTAGAACGGAACAATCCCTTATCTAGACAAGCCTAACAGTACTCAAGCTGTGCCTTGGAGCGACGTCAATCCCATGTCTGGACTGTCTGCGCGCTGCATGGCTGACTGACGCGCTGTCGAACAAGCGTGCCCGCGCAGACACGGACCCTCACGGTTGCCTAGCCACGCTGTCATTGCCTTTAGGTTGCTAGGCATGTTTATCATAGAACAATTACTAACTCTCGACACCAGCGCAGTCTGGGCTTGCATAACCAAGCGAGACAACAATGTAAGTCTCTGTGGTGTAGTGGTACCGTTGCCGCTCACCACGTAGGCGACCCGGGTTCGATTCCCGACCGGGCTTGCTGATTAGAGATTCATTTCTCGGACTTGCCAGAGGCCAACTCAACCTATCATTCCGTCGGGGTTGGTGAATGGGTGGTTGGTACTTTCAACGAGACAATCCGGATAATATACAACGACAATATTGTCACACACATCGACACTACTGACTGGTGGCTGAGCGCCTAGTTGTGGGGGCTGCCAATTGAGAGGGGAAGAGAAACCCCCAAAAATAAAAATTAAATATTTAGTCTACGGGCATCCAACGCATAAGATCATCGGCTCCAACCAATGAGAGGGCTGCCGTAGTCCCCATCCAATGAGAGGGCTTATAGGGACCGTACACAACATAAACACACAACAAAATGAATGATCAGATACGGTCTATTATACCTGCTGTGGGAAGTGTGAAAAATATTAATTTGTTTTTACAAGATTTGAGTATTTTGTTGTTACAATATGTGGGTATTTTGTCCGTTTCCTCGATTCCAAAGTTCTGTGATCCATCGCTTACGCGATGGATCACATCATGGTCCATTAGCAGGAACTCTGACTAGGCTAAAGCCTCGAACAGCAGTGCCTGAATAGTTCGCTGTGCAACAATTATGTTTGCAGTGAGACATTGCCTAATTTTCAGCAATTTTTAACATTTTGTTGTTGCGGTACTTGCTGTTACATTTGAACAGCGGCTGGATGTGTGTCAGCGACTAGTCAGCGACTAGGAACAGAATGCGTTACAGCTAATCATATTTTGATGGCTCTGGCCGCTGTGAGCATTGGTGCTAGACAGAAAAATGTGTGTTGTGTGTTTATTGATAAATTGGTAGGGTAGGGCTGTCTTCTCCGGGCTTAATTTTAAAAATTAATTATTATGCAGACGTATAATCGGCGTGTCCAAAACTGCGTTTTATTGTGCTTCTTCGAGCTATCTGATTTTATTATATTAACTAACATCGTTATTATTTGATATCGTTAGTAGAGAGTAAAGAAAACAAGCGGATTTCTGTATTCCGTACGCTAATTATTGTACTGATGGCGTGCTGGGCTATAGACCTAGCCGAGGCTTATCCATGCAAAAACATCACCCATAATTATATATGACGTGTGGGACGGTTAAATTAAGCGCAACTCAGTTTACTATAATAGGAGCCTCCGTGCCCCCCACGCTACCCGCAGACACGCCCCTGTTGAGCCGCTGTGCGAGACACAGTCATCCCCTCAGAAGGACCGTTGAGCGCTCTGACTACACGCATCAGTGCAGGTCTGGTCGTATCGTTGACTTTGAACGTTGGGGGGCGTGCGGTGTCAGGTTACATGGGCCTGCATGCAGAAGCAGCTAGGGAGCTCTGCGCTGTGCGGGCTGCGGACGTGATACAACGCGTCGGAATAGTGCGTATAATCTCGGGATAATGAAGGACAGGACTGCCGGATCGATCCTATAATAAATGCGACATTCACGAACACATTAGTCGCTCTTATAATAGGCCTAGCTGAGATGGAGTTTCACTAGTCCGCTAGTTTCTAAACTGCAGGGGCTTTTGCGATTAGGCGTGTAGTGTCGACGTTCTAGTATCGACATTTTATCGTCACAGAACGATGTAACTTACGTGTAGTTGCTGAAGTGATGTAGCGAGCTAAGCGCCTTCATTTATCTCGTTTAGGCTAAAGTAGACGGGCATAACAGAATCCTGACCTAAAGTCGAACTTACAGCCTAACTTGGATAAGAATAATTATTGACGATTAGGTCAACTACCAAATATTGGGAGCGACGTGGATTGCAAACAACCAAAAGGCGTATTAGCCCATAGACCCGGTGAATTTGCCCAGTGTCACGCCTGTAGGGCGCGCAGGGCTGCAGGGATGGGGGACCCCTGGGAGGGCCGCGGGGGGGGCTCAGGGACGGGGACGCGGCGGGCCGCACTCCTGCTGGCCGTGACGGCTTTGCTGCTCGCGAGCCTTGTCGGACCGAGCGGGGGGAACACGCGGCCACGGCGAGACATCAGCGCGGAACAGTGAGTGAGGGGGAAGGGCATCTAACTGTGGGCACAGAGTTAGAGATGGGGCTCTGTGTGGGCACAAACCAGTAGGCCTAAGTGCACGATGGAGCGCCTGTATCTCTCACATTCTAAATTGTAAGGGATGTTGGAAGAATTTTCTAAGTGAAATCCTAGAAAAATAGCCTACTTACTAAAACTTTTTCATAGATTAAAAAATATTTCTTTAAAAAACGCTCAAATCCTGGCGTCGCCACTTGGCATCAATTGTTCTTAGAGGTGCAGAAACGACTTGACCCATTAAATGGCCACTTTAAACGTATAGGGCTATTGTAATGAATCTAAGCAAATCTAAGACCGCTCAAATTAGCATTATTGTATGATGATGGGCCTATAATAATGTAGACTCATAACGAGCGAATGATTGTGGACCTCAAGATCTAATGCTATGGGTTACATCGGTATGTAGGCCTGCGTGCATATGGGCCTGCTAGGCCTAGGTAATTTAGATACAGTGCAGATTTAGATTACACCGCGTGCAGCAAATATTCCAATGAAATCAGGGTGTCTCAGTGTGAAACGATTCGCTTAATTAAGGAGTGATGCAAATCGTGTCGTTTAAGCTGCGGCTAGCTGTACCTGTAGATCTTGCAACGAGGCAATCAGCCGCGGTGCCAATACTGGGCCTAGGTGTATTTAATACCTCATACTGCTTCAAATAGCGCCATGCCAGACAGGCTCGTCGAAGCTCGCTGCGTGTCGAGGAGGAGGCTTGAGTGGATGCTTTGCTAAGCAAAGTCGCAACGATGCAGTCACGCAATAGCAAAGTTGCAAAATTGCAACGTCGCCACGTGCATTTTAACTAAAATATCCAACTAGGGGTTAAAGTTGCCTAACCACATATTTGAAGCCTCTTAGAATGAGTACATCTTTGTTGGCTGTCTATTAACTGAGGACATTGTCGAGAAGTGTCTCTGATAACGCCCACGGATCATGAAACTGATTTTTTATTTTTTTTTATTTCTTTACTTTTATTTGTTTTTCAAGTTTTAGGACCGTGTGTAGTAACGAAGACTGTTTCGATCCGTTTCTGTGTAAGAGAGCAGCCACAGAACCGCTCCCCCTTCTTTAGTCACTTTTTACGATTCGTCTATGGAGCACTGGGCTGCAAGCCAATTCTTTATTCCCCGGTGTGCAAGGGGTAACCACATCTGTTGTAAGTTTTTTTTACCCGTCGCTAATAATGGATACGATGACAAGATGACAGCGTGACTGCTGGCTGCTGCTGCTTGTATTGCCCCGCAGACCGCGGATAGTGAGTGAGGGGGGTCACCTCATCTTCCAGACCGCAGAGAACCACAACATTACGTTTCGCTCGAGTGGCGCTGGGACCGTCATGCTGAACGGGGAAGACCTGGGTCAAGTCCTGCAAGGGGTGAGAGGGGGGGCGGGGCTCCCAGCATCTCTGCATTCTAGCCAGTCTGGCGTTTCGAGATAGGGTGCTTAAGAACAGTTACTGCCCCTTGATTCAATAGAGGATCTGGCTTAGTAACTGTAACGGAGAAAAGCTATCAAATGTGGCGAAAGAATGAGTTTTAAGTGGGCAATATTTACAGATCTTTGATTCTTTGAAAATCGAAACAAACAGCTTTCCTGGACTATAACGTATTAATGTTTAATAGTTTTTAGCTAGGAAAGTTCCAAAAGTCTTTTCGTTGCTTTGCTAGTTGCAGCCTCCAATAGTCTAAGCAACACCAAAACTCATAACCTACAGAAATGTGAAGAGATTTGGCAATTTAGTTACCGGGTAACAAGGGAATCAAATAGTATTGTTATAGGCTACCTATAAATCAGATTGCCGACGACTTGCTGCACTCGATCTGCGCCCAGGCCTGTGCTCAGTGTTGATGTCTGGTTTTGGAGAATTCCTAGCATGGTTCAAACTTCAAAGGTCACGTAGCATTGTTGACTGTCAGCGAATTTTGATCAGCCTCCTGGGTTGACGCGGTCGCATTACCATGCGCTTAGTTCTAGGGCTGCAGCGGGGCGCTGTAACCTGAAGAGCGCATATAGGGGGGGGGGGGGGGGTAGGCTAATTAGCAATGTGGGGCTTGACCGATCGACTAAGCGGCCGATTGTCCTCTGATTTTACGTTGTTGGATGAAGCGTGAGTATGGCATGCTAATTGTGTGAGCGTGCTAATGCTATTGTTGCAACATGTGTGTGGGCCTACACCGTTGCAACAATAGCTTGAGATTATGAGCGTTAAGTGTCTCGGGTTTAGTCCTGCTAGTGTCCTGTTGCAGTAACTGGGACAAGTGGACGTCACATTTTTAATGGTAACAGTCTGTACAATAATTCTTGCGCATCTTTGTAAAGCTGCATAAAAAATGAGAACTGCGGCCGAAAAGGGGCAGAATGGGAGGTTCCAGGTGATCACCGAATGTCTTCCGTCATAAATCCTAATCATGGATAAAGATTGCTTCAAACATTCGGAAGTTTTTTCTACAAGTATGTTGATGAATTCTTAAATAAAAAAAGCCCTGTGGCTATTACGTCTAGGGTGCCTGCGCAATCATTTATTGTTCTTGTATATCCTGCCACTGCCAGGCTAGCACCCCCAATAGGCTCATTGTGGCATATGCCTCGCATTCTGGCCGACTAGCAAGCAGAATGGGGCCTATGGCCGACGTGTAGAGGACTTTAGAGTCTTTAGATGTCTGACTATCGTCTGCTCCAAACTGAGTCTGAATCAGCGTCCATCCCTGCGCCGCCCCCTGCTCGCTTACTCTCACCGCAACTAATATTTTATGCCCCTGAAGGAACGTCGGATAAAAAGATGCATGAATTATTGTTAAAGTAAAAAAGAGATAAATTATTGTAAAGTATTTCTGACTGAGAGTCAATGGAACTCACCGCACCGTTGCAAGCTTACAACGTCTCCCTCGTGTTAGTACTCTTCAATTCTTATTTTTTCAATCATCGTCAAGACTTGGTTTAAAATAGGTTTTCCTGTCGTTTTGCATAATTGCTTTCTTCTCATTGCTTTCATTCTTAGCTCAGCTGCGTTGTTCATCGTTAGGCTGTTGAAAAATTTACAATAGATGTTGAGATTAATACTTAACCCGTATTAAGCGTGTTAAGGTGTGTGTGTGTGCTGAAGGTGCGAACTATGCGCGCTGACGTCGACCAACTGAAGGCGGCTCCTGCCTCAGCGGTTAGTGCTACTCCTGTCTGTTCTTTATGTTACTCCTACTTCAGCGGTTCTTTATTACTCCTACTTCAAGGTTTTTCCATCCAGAGTTAAAATGTAATCTGGGCTTTTGACGTCATCTCACGCTTTCAGCGCTCGAGAGCTTGATCTTGCACTTATTTGATGGTTGGCTGATAGGGATATAAATCTTGGATTAAAATCTTAAGACTAGATGAGGAACTCAGACTGAGTGTTGTGTGTATGCCAGCGCCTTGACACGCGGGTACAAATCCTCGAGACTCGAGTAAATTCTTTCATGACGTCATCCAGCATTCTGACCGGCCGGGTGGCTACGTTGAGCACTAAGGTTTGAACACAGCTGCCCTTCACTGAAATCATCTATCAATGCGATACATTTCGTTCAGTTATCTACGATTATTATCTAAATATTTGATTTTAATCAGTGTGTCGGTTACAAGCAGCCTGCACGTATTTTGTGTGATGTATTAACTGAAGTTTATATACTTTGGTAATTTTATTTGTGAAAATGTGTCGTTGTGCTGTGAATAAATTCTTGAAATGATCTGAAAAATGTTCAATTGTTTTGTGCTGAAAGTTGAAATATGCTGTGAACATGTTTCAGGTGACAGCGCTCGAGCGTATTCTCAACAGCACCAACATCGCGGACGTGTCGACAAGGGTGCGCACTAACCCTGCATGCTGGGGCTCTTGTTATATCTATGTGTCGACAAGGGTGGGCACGGGCCTTGCATGCTGGGGCTCCTTGTTATATCTTCGTGTCGACAAGGGTGGGCACGGGCCTCGCATCCTTGTCAAAGCTGGCTGTCAATAATAAAAAATATAATAATAATAATGTTGAGTTAAACGTTTGTTTCGGGTCCGAAGGCCATTGAGGCATTTCCCTCGCTGCAGTATTGTCTGCTTGTTCTTAGAGCCATTGTTTTACAAATTAGTCAAGGGCATCTTGATCAAGATACCCTTGATCAAGTTGGTTCAGTTTAGCGCTTGCACAGTTTGATGTTAGGCTTATGATTTATCAGTGCACAGGTAAATCATTGCAGTTTTATTATTTGTGTTCGCTAGGAAAGCAGAATAACAAAATTCAAGTCAAATCTTTGCCAGAATTCTTCTTGTTAAGGTGACTTGATTTGGATTTAAAATTATGGATTTAATATTAAATGATACTAG
>JAQIWG010008419.1:0-11438 GCA_034695025.1 Chamaedrilus cognettii | reverse complement strand
TAACTTTTTGTAAGACAGGTTGTCGCTAGCTGAGTGGGATGCTGCAATCGTCACGCGGCATTTCGCATTGTATTTCTATGATATAGTTTTGCCTAATTTTCTCCAAATTCTACTAAATTTGAGGCTCTACTTTCTGGGTAGCTAAGATATTGTGTTCAACTAAGAATTACGACAAATCGATTGTTTTAAAATAAGATCGGAATGATTTAATTGCGTTTTTTACGCGCCGCATGGCATGTTTAAATATAAGCCTAGGCCTAGTAGTCTATACTTTCCCACGAAGCTGAACATTGCTAGTCTGTGATCCTAATTTAAATTCGAGTGCATACCCCTTGAGGATGCTCGTAGATAATTGTAATTGGAGATTTGTGTACCTCAAGCCATTGCAACGAATCGATAGTTACGATTTACTTTGATTTTAATTTTTTGCGTGATGTATGACGTGTTAATAATTTATTTTATATTTTTAATTGGAACATTGGAATGCGTAAAAGATTACTAGAACCGTATATGCAATTGTGCATGTTTTTTCAGAGTAAAGTCGCACAATCTCTTGTACCGTCGCTTTTCCCATCAGAACTCTTCCTCCGTAAAACTCTTCCTTCGTAAAAACTCAGCCACCGTACAAAAACTCACACTAGAAACAGTATAAACTCACAGTGGAAACGCTCTCCCCGTAAAAACGATGCCGTCCGACCACAACTCCCCCCGCTCCAACAGCTACTCCCCCACGCAAACCGACGTTGATGACGCCTCCAACGTCCGATTCGGTTCGACTAATTCCCTCGGGGGCGCCAAACCCCCCCCGGATGACGGGGGGGCGGTGAAACTTCGTCAGACGATGGGGCTGCACAACGGGGTCGTTATGATCGTGGGCTCAATCATCGGGTCGGGGATTTTTGTTTCACCAAAGGGGGTGTTGGTAGAGATTGGGTCGGTGGGGGGGTCGCTGGTAATTTGGGCGGCGTGCGGGGTGATTTCTCTGATTGGGGCGTTGTGTTATGCCGAACTGGGCACGTCCATACTCAAGTCTGGTGAGAACCAACTGTATGCGTTTATTAATAATTATGCTGCTTAAGAAATCTAGTGATATATATCTAAAAGTAATGAGATGATTTAAATTATAAGTTAGACTTGATCATTTGAGCATGTTTAACTTGCATATATTTTAATTAATCATTTTTAACTTCTAAGATGCTTTTATTTTACGATAGTCTGATCGATCTTTATAGGCTCTTGAAATAGAGACAATGCTGAGAGAGTTAGAGTATGATTGTCGCTGTGCATTGTTGAAGTGGCTAGTATGCTCATAAGATTCTGTATAATAATATGTAATATCAACATATTTAATTATTTGTGCACGGCAGCTGCTTGTAGCAGGCACTGAAATTGTAGAACATTAAACATTTTTATGTTTGGAAATATTTTTTTGCCTCTTTTATAAAATCTTTGTTGGTCTAGTTTATTAACCTACTTTGTTGACCTATTTAATTGACCTACTCTATTGACCTACTTTCCCTCCAGGCGCGGACTACGCGTACATAAGTGAAGCATTTGGCCCGCTGCCTGGGTTTCTGTTCCTCTGGGTGGCGATGGTCGTCATATTGCCCGCTGGCAACGCGGTCATAGCCTTGACCTTCTCCAACTACATCCTGCAGCCGATGTTCCCCTCCTGTGAGCCACCCGACGACGCCGTCCGGCTCATCGCGGCTCTCGCCATCGGTGCGCGCCACACCGGCGTAGTGATTAATTTGTGAACAATTTGTCAACTTTTAAAAGAAAAAAATGTTTGCTGAAGATTCTAGTGAACAAAGTTTTTCAAGTTTGAATTAACCAATGAGAACCAAAAATGCGCCGAACTCAAAATAGCCGACATTGTTGTAAAATAATTAGATAAATTTAATGTATGTAAAAATTATAAAAGAAATCGGTTCGTAGTACATTTTGTCCAGTGTTGCTCTGAAGAGAAAAAGAAAATGCAGTCCAGTGTAGCCAGCTATCAATACAAGAAACCAGTTATATAACAGCGTGTCTGTAGTTCTCTGTCAGGTTATGTCATGCGTTTCCACTTGGTGACAATTGTATTTGTGGTATAATTGCAGTAATTGTGATGTTTGCTCAGTTCTGTTGACGTTTGTCAACTGTTGGAACGTCGACTGGGCGACCAAGCTCCAGAGCTTCTTCACCGTCACCAAAGTCCTCGCGCTCTGTATCATCATTGTCGTCAGTTTTGTCCAGTTCGGCAAAGGTACGTCATCTGGGATCTACAGGTCAATCTATTTTCAATCTATTTGCAGTGGGCAAATTTATGTATTGAAGTGAAGAATGAAGAACTTTAGGTGATGGTTTGAAGCCAATGTTACTCCATTGACTGTATCGACATTGTTAATTGAATTAGCCTCCTTCTTTTTGACTACTTTTCTTAACCTACTTTATTAACCTCTTTTTTTGACTTATATCGATCTAGTTGTTGACTTGCTTGCGTTAATATGTAAGTAGTTCCCTGCCACTCTACTTCTCTGAGATGTTATAACACAAATTAGTACTTTTGATGAGCTTTGTGACAGATTTTTAGCGGCTTGGACGTATATGCAGTCTGCTTTAGAGTGTGAAACATTTTGTCTAAGAAGCTGGAATCCGTGTAACTTTCAGACGTTTCATTAGTTTGCGATAAACCATAGAAATGAATATTTTTCTCTTCATTCTCGTTCTCTGAATATATTTGGGTTTATATGTGCTGCGGTCTAAAAAATGCTGTATGTATTTTCTATGGCTATTTAACTACTATGTTGCACATATTCTCGCTACTCTGATGATGCCATTGGGCATCGAAACTGGCATTAAACTCTATATACTTAATTATTATATTTATTACTATTTAAGAATATTTTGAAATTTTTTGTTAGGTCGGACGGAAAACTTTGAAAGGCCTTTTGAGGATACGCGTTTCAATCCAAGCGCCATGGCTCTAGCCTTCTACTCTGGACTTTTCTCATTCGCTGGCTGGTAGGAAGCGATGCTGTACCTAGATCTGCAATAGGGATAGCCCTATTTTCTGGCAGAAGCATTCTTCACTTTATGCCAGTTTAACGGATGATCGATTTCTGACATCTCATGCATTGCAAACAGTATTGTAAACTGTGTTAGTTTCTTCTTATTCACTAGATGGCGGTACCAAAATAGAAGCTTGAACCGTGTCATTACTAACGTCATGTAATGATAATTGTTTTAACTTTTAGTTGAATTAGATAAAAGGTATAAATTAAATTGGTATAATGAAAAAAAAATGAAAAAAAATAAAGGTTTGTTCATTCGAATAATTGATTCATTAAAATAAAAAAGTATGTTGATATTTATAGTAAAATGATGTAACAACCTTAAAAGCTTCTTGTTATATAATGATTAGACCAATTTGTTTTTCGAGGAAATTTTGTGTAAATTACAGCATTATTTTTGCTAGAAACGTTGAAGCATGAACACCATTTTAACTCGTGTGCTCATTTTTAAACCTGGATAAAAATTATTTAGAAGTGAAGAGGCAGCTGTAGCTGTTTTCAAAGTCAGTCGCTAGAATTTTTTATATCCCCCACCGCTTGGGGGATTCAAGGATCATGATGAATTTTGAAGACAATATAAAAACTCGTTATTCTTCGGCGCATTTGTTTTTTTGAAACAAATTTAGAGTAAATTACGACAATATTTGTGCGAGAAACGTTCAGGCAACGCGATTTTTATCTGTGCGCAATTTTTTTAATCCGGATAGAAATAATGTATGGTTAGTAGAGACAACTAAAGTATTTCAAAACATTTGCTAGATCTTTTAAAATCCTTCACCGCTTGAGGGATTCAAACGTTATAAAGAATCTTAAAAAACAATATGGATTGATTTAGGGCGGGATTCTTAGTCATCACTGCTTTTGTTAGTCTTTTCGATAAATCAACGTTTTAGACTATCTTACAAAAAAAGTTAAACCTTCCAGTTGCAAAAATCTCTTTCATAAAGGCAAAGCGCGGCCGATTAGATTGTCACAGAGTTTATCTTCGACAGCAGCTGGCAGCTGTGTCTAAATAGATATTACATCATCCACGACCAATCAGAGGTTAGAATAGTCAACTTAAACGAATGGTGGCTAACTATTGTGCTGATTGGTCGTCTTCTTTGTAACTTAGCCATGAACTACTCTTAAGGCCTACATTAATAATTGAATTTTGTCAATAAATGGAAGAAATGAAATTGAACAAAAAGCATGGGAAAATGTTCCAAAGGCCGGGGTTTAAAGGGATGCAGGCTGTGTCGGTCTCAGGCCGACCGCTGCGGGCACCCATCTCGACACAATGGTCCGGCACCTTTGCTTGGAGTCAAAATGCACAGTCCAACTTGCGACTGTTATATAGGCCTACCTGTACATGTAGCTACTGGTAATGAGTTACCATAATCATGTAGCCCATCCTTACGGCTTGACTCAATCTAATATTGCCGATGCATTTCGCTTGCTATTGCTAGCGTTGAAGAGTAAAATTAAAGTTTTTCACGCATCTCAAGTCAAATGGTGTAGGATAACTCATGTGTCACGGGTGCCAATAAACTCTGGCGTAAGTTGGATTGTCCTCAAATATAAACCACAGCCCTCGATGGGTCCGTCTATTAAGCTTCAATTCACTTTTAAATTCGTTGTATTACATAGCATGTATTTAGAAATTGATAATCAGCGGTTAAATCGTCCGTGAGATTGATCTTCAGAGTTCATCGCTACGGCGAGCATTAAATCACCTTCTTGAATACCAGAGTTAGTCTTATCGTTTACGGATGATCTAATGCATTGAGTTCTATGGAGTTCAAGATTAAATTTGGAAGTTGTTTTTCGTTGACAGGAATTTTCTTAATTACGTGACGGAGGAACTCAAGGACCCATATAAGTAAGTTTGATCGTAATATTTAGAGATACAAATTTTTCTATTTATTAAGCGTGGCTATTGCTAGAATTTAGTTATGTTTGACAGTTACTGCATCTGATTTTTTTCGCGAGGCCTTACTTTTTTTTTTACCAATCAATTTAGCTGTCCCCTCTGGGGCGCATTCTTGTATGCTAATGTATTGAATTTATTGCTCCGTTCATCACCATAGGACCAGTAATTGAGCGTCTAAGGTCAGAGGATCGAAAGAAAAATAGCTGTAGCCTTTTGCAAAATGGCAGCAAACTTTGTCAACTATTCAAACAAAATTTGATTGGCAATGGATAGATCAAGCCCAGGAATAGTAAAAATAGTAACATCAATAGTAATTGGTTTAGAGTTTGTTTCGGCGTCCAGTGACGTCATCGAGGACCTAGGTAATGAACTTAAAAATGAATATATATCGTTTGTCACAGGAATATGCCGCGTGCCATATGGATATCGATCCCCCTGGTGACGGTTATCTACGTCCTAGCGAACGTCGCCTACTTCTCAGTGCTCAGCGCTCAGGAGATGCTTGACTCCAACGCCGTCGCCGTCGTGAGTTTAAACGATCCGGATAACGTGATTCTACCATGGATCTTGATTTTTGGTTCGTTACTTTTAAGTAAGACGGATGCAGTCAGAGGAAATTAAAATATCAGGAATTTGTCACACAAATTCAATACATAACATCATTTAAAACATTTTATCCGACTCATTTCAGTAGAGCCCCCTGATTAGCTGAAATGCGAATTGAGATGTCAAAAAGGGAAAATTCTACTATGATTTATGTAATTTGAACAGATTTTAACTTAAATTTATTAGTTGTTCAATAACAGTCGGCCTTTTTTTGATTGGGTTCTATTTTCAAGCAAAAAATGATAATGATAGAATTACAGGAATTGCTTTTTAATGAGCTAAAAAGGAAACAATGTACTATGTAACAATGTATAATGTCGAATGCCTTATTCTGTATGGCTTACTTTTGTTTTTGTTTCCTGCAGACATTTCAGAAACTGCGATCAACCTAAAATATCACCTGGCCGACTATTATAATGCGAGGACTCGTGTATAATTTTGAATATTTTGTTGGTTTTTGATGTTCACCAGACGTTTGCCGACCGTACGCTCGGCGTGATGTCGTGGTGCATGCCGCTCTTCGTCGCCGCTTCCACCTTCGGAGCACTCAACTGCGGCATCTTCGCTTCTTCCAGGTCACCACCCTATCCACCGCTCCTATCAACTTGATTCACTGCTTCTATCCACTTTATCCACAGCTTGCGCCTTCTCTTTAGTTGCACTGCTCTCAAACAACAACGCTATTGCCTCTACAGTCCATAGGCTGGTTGGCGACTACGACAAAAAATACGCGTAGCAGCGTACAATGAAACGAAGCTAAGCACTTAAACTGTTAGAAGAAAGCTGTTACAGCCCTTATTAACTGTTCGTCGTTGTTTTGTGACAGCGCTGGTGAATGTAGTTTATTTGAGCGGCTGTTGTACTGGCATTTTTCCTTTTTCTGCTATTTTTGGGCCACGGTATATTTAGTGCGTTGTTTGTCATCTTTGTATGTTCGTGACATTGATTCCTTGTTTGCATTATTTATGCGCGTGACCTCGTTTGTTGTCCAATCACAGGCTGGCATTCGTCGGAGCCAGGGCGGGTCAGCTGCCGATCAGTATGTCGATGATCAACTTCAGGTTCTACACTCCAATCCCGGCTTTGATAATTGGGGTAGGTCAACGACTCTTCTTCTGATTGGTTGCTGAGCAAAATTAGTTTCTGTTCAAAGCTGCCGTATGGCACTTTACCAGTAGCAAATTTTTTTCTCGTTATTTTGTTTGTTAAGTATTAAAATACAATTTTAAAATCCAGTATCTTCAATCATTGTTAACTTACTGCTTGTTGTATGATTGTAGGGTAAGTTTTGATCGTTGCTTTTATGTTATTGATTTATTTCTGTCTTGTGACAAATAGACACAACTATTGATGTTGCGCAGTGTCTGCTGACCCTCGTACAACTCGTGTCGAAGGACGTCTACGACCTCATCAACTACACCAGTTTTGTCGAGTCCCTCTTCATGGGGGTATCCATCGCTGGGCTCCTCTACATGCGCTGGAAGCAGCCCGACATGTTTCGACCAATCAAGGTACGATCTTGACTAACTCCCGATGCTTTTCCGGCCAATCAAAAGCTTGAGTAAAGCCTCAACTAGGTCTTGATGCTTTCCGAATGATTAGATGATGTTGATAAACGCTAGACTAGCGTCCGATGTTTTTTAGGTCAGTCAAAAAACTTGGGTAAAGCATTGGTGGGTCTCAATGGTCTTCCAAACGATTAGAGTAAGGAAAGGCTTTCTATAAAGCTCTCGATGCCTTCTTGACCTATTGTATTGTACCTGACTCGCTCTCAACACATTTCAGCGTAATCAAGGCAATGAGTGGGCAATCGACACAAGTCGTATAAAACGTTATGAATTTTGTCTATGCATTATATGAGTGTTGCTTGTTCTCAACATGCTTTTGATTAATACTTCATAAGTTCACAGTGTTTAGTTAGTATCAAAGTTTAAAAGTTGTATTTATTTTATGCGTTGCATTCAGAACAGCATCATTATCGGAGAATTTTTGAAGTTTTTTCTATAAATAACGACATCATTGGATTCCATTTGTTTTTGTGTTTCCCCCAGGTTCACCTAATCCTGCCGATCTTCTTCATCCTTGTCATCTTGTTCCTGATCGTCTTTCCCCTCCTCTACAGCGCAACAGCCTGCTTCATCGGCCTCGCGATGATTCTCACCGGGATACCAGTCTACTTCGTGATGGTTGCGTGGAAACGCAAGCCTAAGGCTTTTGTTCGCTTCACCAGTACGCTTCACCGCTTCGTTTTGTCTATTATTAGATACCAGTACGCTTCATGGCTCCCTTTTATCGAGTCTTAGATATTAGTACGCTCCCTCGCTTCCTTTGATCTATTATTAGATATCAGTGCGCTTCATCGCGTCCTGTTATCTAAGTTTGGATATTGGTTACGCTTCTTCGCATAGTATCGACACTACGAAGGGTGAAGGTTCATGGCTGCAGTATTTGAAGCTAAAGGCTAGAAATGGTAGCGTCGACACTGTTTTTGCATAGCGTCGACACTGTTTTTGCATAGCGTTGACACTGTTTTTGCTTAGCATCAACATTGTTTTTGCATAGCGTCGACACTACTAAGAGAGAAGACTTGGATTTGGAGCAAAGTTTTAGAAGCAGTATTTTATATTTTGCATCAATTGATATAGTTGACCAGTTCTATTCTGCACAGGTCGGTTCACGCACAACAAAGATACTTATTTTATATTTAGTGTCGATTGGTCTTTTTTGAGTTCTTTTCTGTTCTGCACAGGTCGGTTCACGTACGGCATGCAGAGGCTTCTACTTGCAGTAGAACAAGAATCTGACTCCTCTGAGGCCGAGACCCTCACCAAGGACACATAGCCCCGCCCCCTGACCCCCCAAGGACATATAGTGCAGCCCCCTGACCGCTCCCTCTCCCTCAGGAGGCATACCGATCGACTGAGGGTAAGATAGGCGAAGCGGAGGAATATTCCGGTGACATCTGCTGTGAAAATAAGGATTTCTGTGACAACAAATAGACGCAAGATACGATTCCGTTTAGTGCGCTGTATTGGTTGCGAGCTAGTATTTCAATGCTCCTTTGGAACAGCGGTTTCTGTGACTCGACTCGCAGTCTAAAGTTTTTCGTATGTCAGTGTGTTACGTGTCAGACTTTAGTGACTATTGGTCACGTTGGCACTTGTAACGTATTTAAGTTTAATCGGATTTAATCCACCTTGCTAAAGTGTATGGACTTTCTTTGCTCAGTGTGTTCGCATAGATGTTTGAGTCTTTCTCTTCAGTGATCTCTAAGATCAGGTTTTTTAGGCCAGTGTTTGGATCTCAATCCGAGATTAGGATCTTAGCAACGAATCACGTTGCGCGAAATAAATCCAAGAGTATCTGCGCTCTGATTGGCTGAAATGATGTCATGACGTGGATCAATTTCTAGACACTAGACTTAAAAAACCCCCTGCCTGATTGTGAGTCTCGGATAGTACAATCAAGATTTTACAATTTTTATTTAATAAAAATGCTGCAAAGCTGGATTTTAACTAAAATATCCGATTAGGCATTAAGAAAGTGTCTTAGTTTAAGTTCAGTTTGAACTTTTTGTTTGTAAGCTTGAATGCTTTTGTAGGTCTGAAACATTGACTGCAACGCTACTTGCATATTTTACTCCAGTGCTGTCTTTGTTGACATAACGTAGCCGATATGACGTAAGTATAGCATTGTCTTTGTTTTGTTTGTTTGGCTACGGACTGTAAGCGTGTCTGTATGCATTTCATCTTTCGTATTTTTATCTGTATTTATTGTCATACGATGCTTGCGCTATCGTACTAATAAACTTTGTTTGAATCGTATAAAGTTAAAGAGTATTGTTTTTTATTGAATCCTAGAAATTGGTCTTGAATTTGTCTAAATTAGTTTTGAATGTTTTAAAAATGTAATGATTCGTTTCAAATCACTAGAAATTGAGAAAAGGCAATTGTAACCAAAGTTAAAAACTAGTGACGTTTGAGTTTTTTCCGATTTAGTTTATTGCGTCCGATTTAATTTATCGGCGCGGCTTGGCCGCGTCCGATTTAATTAATTGGATTTGTGATTGTACTCACAATATCAGCACCCAAAAATGATAAAATTTTCCGAGTTTTCTGAGATGGTCGGGTTTCCACCGCTGGTTGTTTTGACGGAATGACTCTTCAGTTGCATGCCCGTCTCAATTTTTTGTCATGCCACTTTCCTAGCTGTGTCTTCTTATAGAATTAATTTATTTGATTTCTTCTATGCCAGTACATCGTGCCATCATTAATTTTATTTGATTAGGTCAGTTGCGCTTTATAGAATAGTTGCGGGTTTCATCGGTGTTGATGTGGAATTTGATTGGTGTAGACGTGGTGAATTGGAGCTTCCGTAGCCGTAGGACGCAGTAGGATGTCGCTTTAGTGGATGTACACGATTTCAGTTCAGTATTTTATCTTCGCTTGTGTTTACTGCTGCGCCTGAGTTGACACTGAATTATGAGAAGCTTTTTGCTTTTATTAGCCACTTCCCGTTTCGTATTTTTTGTTCTTTTTGCCGTATTTTGTGCATAATACACTGTTTAATGAAGCGAAATTACAGCGCATTGAAAATACCAGACCTTGCATTTCGGAAAGCAAATAAATATCTGCATAATGATTCATATCGCATGATCTCGATGCAGTAAAATAAATGTTACAAAGACATTTGATTCCAGTTCTGTGCGGACCCATGGAGCTTCTTAGGAAATGTTACGCATTGAAACCAGTGGCTCCTAAGTGATCAGTTTTGGAAGTTTGATAGAAGTTTTGTGGCCTCCAGCCAAGACACATAGATTTAGGAAATAGAACATTGAGCGCAGAAAAAGGAAGATCGAATTCGCTGTACTAAATGACAGCATGTATGCTGTGTAGTCCGTGAAGCGGACTTATTTAGAAGTAACAGACGTATGCATCGGTTGATACGTTGGAGATTATTTTGTCATGTATATAATGTAACCTGCGGCCTTCCTTGCTTTTGTGTAGATCTCTCGTTTTTTCTCTTGTTTTGTCGATTTTGGACCTGTATTGATACTGGTAAGAATATAGCTTAATTAAGTATGCTTAATAAAATGTATGCCTCTATATATATATATACATAAATATATTTAATTGGTATTTTGTCATTTGTTTCGACTTTCTAAGCAGACTTTAAGGACGTCATGATTGGAGACCTATACCTAACTAGCTCTTTTAATTATTTAAGAATATTCTAAATTAATTTAAGGCTCTATCTTAGGGTTAAAAGAATGTATCTGTTCTAATTTTTTACACCTTATATTTATCAAACGATGAAGGCATCACATCACAATCACACGACAGTGCATTACAGGAAGAACATTATCATTCGGGTTTATTTTCAAACTACTCGCTCCGATTAACTTGGTCACACTGATTTTGGATCAAGAACTTAGAATTAGGCTTAGGATCTGGGGCCGTAGATCAAAAACAGAACCCGGTCCCACACAGAGCTCTTGCAATGGGGACAACTAATACCTCAATCCAAAATCTAAAATAAACAAAAATCTTCAAACATGGCAAATAAATACTGGTCGCAAAAATGAAAACTGCAACCTACAAAACCAGCGATACAAAATCGAATCGCAATTGACGAAAATGTACCACACAACGAGATTTTCAAAATTGACAAAGCGACTTTTTCAAAGCGACTGCGCAAAGACAGCGTGCAATTTAAAATATCACAGGTGAACTGTTTATACCGGGACTAATTACACTGGTCTACAAAATTTGACTTTGTGAAAACTTTTGAGGATTTATTAGCTGATTTTACTCAATATTGGGTCGCTGAACACAAATATGCAAGCCATTTTTTTCTATCACATC
>JAQIWG010008418.1:0-11439 GCA_034695025.1 Chamaedrilus cognettii | reverse complement strand
ACCTCTCCCCACACCGACTCGCACGCGCACACATCAAAGAAGGGACCAAAACGACACAATCCAAGAGAACAATGGAAGGGACCGAAACGACACATTACCGTCACAATGTCACCGGTTTGTTGTACAAGCCAGAGCTCACCCGGAACAAGCTGATTATATTCTGTAACGAATAATGCAGTGAAGCGACTAAAATGTTGAGAAGCATCATTTTTGCGAACGGAGTCCGGAACGTGTAAAATTCATTTTAAAAAACGGCGAGCATTTAAAAATAAGGAGTCTCTTTGAATTGGTTTTTTTTATAATTCAAGAAATTATAAATTTACTGGCCAATCAGCTACACCGGTGTTAACCTGTATACATCAAAGCTGTGCAAACATGCAATCGTAAAACATTATAATTAACAGTTAAAATTTGGCCAAATGCGTATTGCTTTATATAATAGCTTACAGCGAAATACTGCATAATACAGGCAACTGAATTGGATCAAAAATGAAAAGCTGTATGTGAAGCCTAGAATAATTACGGCACAAATGGGCCAGCGTACACAAACATCTACTTTATATTATCATCCATAAGCAAATTGTTCTTCATTCTCAACTGTGTGTGTATTCTCATTAGATATCAGCAGCTGCACTTACCAGCGCATCATTTGAATCCTCAAACATAGCAGCAGCAGTGTAGTTTCGGCCCACTCGGTCCTAGAAGGCAGAAGCTTTCAATAGTCCGCAGGTCATTGGGCTGTAGAGAAGCCTAGTAATCCGAAGGCAACGTTTCCTCTTTCAACTAGGCGCATTTGAACAACTGGAGTCAGTAAACTAGCTTCATAGCAAATCGTATGAAAGCTACCGGAAAAATGCGCTGCAAAAACAAAACTTTCACTTAGTATCAATATTATATATTATATCGTAAGCATCTAGGCTTAACTGATAAAAGACTGTATCGTCTATTGAATAGTTAAAATGATACAAACTGATCGCTGATACAACAGTTTCAGAATAATATTAAAATTGACTAAAAATCTATCACAGCCAACAAACTACACGGCAAGCTAAACTACTGACTTGGGCCTGGATGTCCCGCAAATGTTTGAATAGAACTCCATCCACAATTCACATGCACATGTTAGCCTAACCCTGGCCTGTCAGAGCCAGGCTGCTGCAACTCATCCCAATTAAACCAGGCTACGTTGCCGAGGATGCGTCCGAATTATTTATTGCTAATTCGAGCCTAGGGTCAGGGTTAGGCTCACGGAACAACATTATTAAAATGGCCCACCGTTACGAGCATACCATCTGCTTCAAGGCGTAAGTTCCACTAATGTAGGGTATTACAATGTAGGCCTACTGCAGCTTTAGGATACTATAGTAAACCTGCACGATCGAAAAAGTCTAACATAAAGGTGCTAGAATCTACATGTACACGTACATTCCACCAGCCTAAACCCTAAACGATGAGCACGTTACTCGTACAGCGAGCGCTATAGTGTGACCCATTTAGCGAAGGCTAGTGTCAACGTAGGTCAGCTACCTTGCTCGCAGTGTAAAAATAACTACTGCGGTACGAGTCTATCATTATTTACTGCAAGCTAGGCCCTGCAGTGCGGTCTGACGAGCGACGATAACAGTACTGCAGCGTATCCTATGGGTAATAAATTGAACCGCCGGCGTTCTGGTAGGCGCCTAAACGCCAGGCCTGGCAACATCATCGCTGTAGCAGTTGTAGCTACAGTAGGCCTATACGGATATTTTAAATATTCGCATTATATAGACCGTGCCTCTACGTTCAGCTGGCCCATGCATATACCTAATACTGTCGCCTCTTCAAATAGGCTACAAGCCAGCAATCAGAACTGAACGAAACTGAACGTCACGTACATGTAATTTATTACCACTGATTCATTTATCATCACATTAATTGATATTATGCTTCTGGCCTCACAATGCACAATGTAAATCATTCCTTAGTCCTTAATCGTAGTGAGACATGTAATAAAAAATTAAATTGAAACTTTGCAATACATTCTAACAAAGTCTACTTGTAGTGGTAATATGTACCGTTGATCTTCGCTCTGTCCTGTGGATTCAGGTCGATTGACTTGGTGCATACTATGCAGGCCTACTGTAGCCTAAGGCCTAATCGCAAATTAATTGTAACAGAGGTTTCTTCATAACTGTGCTATAGATATGCCTATGCGATCTAGGCCTATGTTCTTCATGCAAATATAGACTGACACGCAGCCGATATTCGACGTGCCTAAACGAACACACGACAGCAGTTTTACTTCAGAAATCACAATAAAGTCGCCGTGAGAATGGTATGCGTCGACAGTAATTTGACCATTGCATTGTGTTCTGGCACCGCCGGGAAGCTCTGGGCTATACGGCGGTCAGATGCATCTACCCAAAACCTTAAGGCGTTCTAAATGCTGTCTGCGCCGATTGATTCGACTGAAACTTCTATTGCGCGAATTTAACATGGCCTACAGTAACTGCCCGACACACATTTGTCACGCAGCGTCGTTACAGTCTACTGGCGTATGAGCGTTAATATACTGTAAGTTATGTATAACTATGTTAATGACTCGCAGCGCTAAGATAAGAATTATTTGATTAAAACCCGATTTTCAGATTGTAATAGCTCTAGCTACAATGCCATGTAGTATACCAATTACTTTTTGTTCAAAAATCTAAAATGATATCAGCCTAAACGTATCTCATTAGGTGCCAGCAGTTGATGGATCTGTCCCTAGAATGTAGACCGCTGGACTGCTCGTTGCTGCAGATCCATCGATTTCAGGGCATCAAAGAGCTGCCTAGCTATAGCAGCGGCAGCGGCAGCAGCAGCAGTGGCGGCAGCAGCCCCGACTGCAGGCTGCATCCCTGCTGCCGCGTTTCAGCGACACGGCGACACACGGAGCTACGCGTTTTTTCACAGCAGCAGCCGTCCCTGGAGCTGCGACGCAGTCTGTAGGCCCACGCTAAGCAAGTCCATTATAGGCGAGTCTGTAGTAGGCCCACAGCATTGCTTGCTGTTGAGCTTCGAGGCAAAATTAATAAATTGGCCCTGGGTAGGACATAACAAGCCTTTGCACGCGCCTGTCCGAACCCCATTCACCTTCTTGTATAATCCGTTAGCAACCCCTGATATGTTGACACCGCGTGGCAGAGAGAGGGACGCCCGAACGATCGCGTTAACCGGACAGCTTTCTTCCTAGACGTCGACTATTTACAGGTAGGCCTAGGCTGCAAATGTAGATCGACTTTTTCACCCAGCTTGAGACTGTTGGAGCTGGGGTATTTTATATTATAGTCAACCTATGCCCTTCCTGACTCCAACCAGATTGTAACCGAATGATTACTGCGTTGCATGCTAGTTTTAAAAATGTAAGCGAATTGAGCAGTTGTGCTATACTTAGATTTTAACCTTAACTAAACCTAACCAAAATCTAACCCTAACCCTAACCTAGACCCAATTTTTTGTCAAAAAAAATCTTGTATGAATAGAATTCGTTAGCATTTTCAAATTGCTCGCTGCATCTCTTCATTTATCTCAATTCTTCTAAATATTCTTTCGCTCTTCTTTTTCCCCCGCACGCAGCCATGGCAGACTGCTGTCGCGGAGCCTCAGACACCGACGACGAACTTCCTCACGAGGGGGGCAACGTCTGCCCCGAGGGCGGCAGGGGGGCCGAGCACCAGGGAGGCAAGCAGCACCCCTCGACCCTGCTCGTGTTCTGTGGGTTCGTGGTGGCCATGCTGCTGGCGGTGCTCGTGAGACTGACGCGCCCGCCGCAGGGTCCGTGTGTGTACCACCACGCCTACAGGCGCGCCACATGCAAGGTACGCCTATTCAGTGATATTAACTTGTTGAAATATAAGCTTTTCACACAGCGAAATTGAACCAATTAGAAATTCATCTCACTTTCGAATAGCGAGTTCCTACCCCTCTTTTGAGCATCCACATGATGCATTTGAAATGTTGCGTTTCAAAAACAAGTTTATCTATGTTTTCAAAAAGCATCGTCTGACTGCAGTGTAAGGGTGTAACCCCTGCAAGCCGGGAAACACAGAATTGACTTGCAGCTCAGCGCTCCCCGAGCGAGTCGCAAAAGGCGTCTAAAGAAGGGGGAGCGGTTCTTTGCTTGGCAAAGCTGAGGCCTAGTCACTGAACCAGACTGAAATAATCTTCGTTACTGCCACACGGTCTTTGAACTCTCAAAAAGAGAGAGTGTATGGGTGCCCGGGATCACCATTGTAACGTAGCCTGTAATGCGAAATAAAAAAATTGAAATAAAAAGAGCCTTTTCTAGAGAGATACTGAAGGTTTTTGACCACTGCTTGCAGGTCAAGGGCCTCCAGTCAATCCCTGTAGAAGTCCCCGACTCTCTTCAGACCCTCATTATCGGAGACGAGCTGGACGAATCCGCCCAGAATTATTTCTCTGTGCTCAACCGGGTCAACGTCTCGCGCTTCAGGCATCTCCAGGAACTCTCCCTAGTGCGCTGTGGGGTCACGGACGTCGAGCCCGAGAGCTTTGCCGATCTCGTGCATCTGAGAAAACTGGACTTGAGTCATAATGGCATCCAGGTATCAAGCATTATCAGATCCGGCTCACTATGTCTTATTTGTAGATGGTTGTGAATGCTTAGTTTTGCCATTCTTCTTATGCTCTTAAGTTTATCGATAATTACAGTATTTGGCCTTTGCGGCTAACCCCTTTGCGGCCAAACCCGGCTTACAAGCTGGGGGACAAAGAATTGACTTGCAACCCAGAGCTTTCCAGGCGAGTCGTTAAAACAGCGACTGAAGAGGGAGGCGATTCTGTGCCGGCTCTCTTGCACAAATCAGGACTATAATCGTATTTGTTACTACACCCGGTCCTTAATTGACAACACTCGCACGCTTCTTTGTAATTATATTTATTGTGCGCTTAAGCTCAGCCAGAACGTTATCATTATTTGCAGTATATGCATTTAATTGCTCTATTATGTGTCTAGTCCTTTTGTACTAGACATATAGTACCTTTTATTATGAAAATGAAATTTAGTACGGATTCCTTCGCAAGCGAAATTTTACGATTAATTTATTGTTTTGTAGCGTGCGATATAATTGAGATATTTTAATTATTTTTGTACAAAATTATCGTATCCTTTAAGATTAAAATAATTGCCAAAATTCAAGATTCGTCCTCAGTTGATGAAATTTACTCCTGCAGGTGATAAACGAGTCCACATTCAAAGGCCTCCTCACCCTCGACCTTCTCCGCCTATCCAACAACCCAATCTACTCGATCCCGGACTTTACATTCCGTGGAATCTCCATCAAACAGCTCACTTTTTCTAACAACCGCCAGCTCGCCGAAATTTCTGTGAAGGCTTTCGCTGACGCGCTGATAGAAAGCCTGACCTTCGGTCGCTGTGCACTGGAGACCCTTCAACCCTCAGCATGGTCTCTCGACGCTGAGTTTCTCCGGGAATTATCCGTCACCGATAATCTCCATCCACTGGGAATTTCCGAAGACGCTTTGCGCGGTTTTACCCTAAACCGCCTCGTGCTCTGCCGCAACGGAATTTCCACGACGGAATTTCTCCGCGTGGCCAATGGCGCGGTGATCGTTCTTGACGGGAATTCCCTGACGCGGGTAGATTCCGCGTTAACGCCGAGGAATCGCACGCGGGTATTATCGTTAGGAGGCAACAGGCTCACGAAGATAACGCGAGAAAATCTAACGGCTTTTCCAAATCTTGAAATCCTTAATGTAAGCGGGAATGATATAAAACTCTTCGATGCAGACGCTTTCTCTGATTCTACTGTTATGGTGGTGATCGATTTTTCTCGCAACGGACTGGAGGAATTCCGGGGAAACTTCACCGGGGTGATGCCCCGACTGGACACGCTGCTGCTGAACGATAACGATATAGAGGTAAAGTCAAATTAAATCAAAGATGTTTTTCTTTTAGACGTAAGAGATGAAACATTTGCAGATACCTTAAATAAAGCGAGTTGTCTAAAACACAGACGTACAGGTGCTGAGCGGGACTCGCTCAGAACGCACTCAAGTAGGACATCAGTACAGGCCGGTACAAAGTATAGTCAGGCATAGCCAAATAGCAGCGGCAAAAAATTGCTTGAATATTTTAAAGCAATTTTGCGCCATTGTTCATTTAATGATTGATGTGATAAATTTTACACTAAAGACGGTCGCTATACCGAGTAACGACTAAACAGCGAAGGTTGTTACTAAAAACATAAATTCTATGGTGTCAAATATCATAATACATAAACCGTCTCGCAGTCTTCTAAGTTCTAGGGTGTACTGCACAGCCCTCGCGCTCATCAGGCGGACAGGGTAACTTGGGCCCTCTAAGCCTGTTAATTGTTTGGTGAACATTCGCAGGTCCTGCCGGGGGAGGTTGGGGGGTTGTTGAGGAGACTGAGTGTGCTGTCCCTAGCCAATAATCCGTTCCACTGCAACTGCGAGTTGAGGTGGTTGGTGGAGTGGCTGGGATCCGCTGGGAGGGTGTTCAAGGAGCTGCTGGATACGCTGACGTGCACGGATGCAGGGAGCGGAAATCTGACTCAGGTATGCATTGCCAAGCTTCTTGACTCCAACACTATGTCGTATCTGTGACAGTCGTTAGGCTATTCATTACCACAATGTGGCTGGAACCCGGCATGGGCTTTCATCATGTTGTGCGTCGTTTGCCTATGTTCTTTTTCTGTCTAGCGTCGTGGGTTGAAGTTAATTGAAATAGCGGCTAGATCGTCGGCGAATCGCTCACATTCTGGAGTAAAATTATACCACGTGATCGAGCAGCAGCTGCTGCTAGTCGAGCAGCAGCTGCTGCTAGTCGAGCAGCAGCTGCTGCTAGTCGAGCAGCAGCTGCTGCTTAGGGTTAGGGTTAGGTTAGGGTTAGGGTTAGTGTTAGGCCGCTTGACAGCAGCTGCTCCATGCAGCTGCTCGATCACGTGGTATAATTTTACTCCAGAATGTGAGCGATTCGCCGACGATATAGGCGCAAGTGTTAATTGACACTTGCGAGAGAAAACGTTGACGCATTGTCTCTTTGCTAGTGAATTACTTGCTAAAGTCAATTATTATTTAATTTGACGATGGTGATCGTAATTAACAGTTACATCCTATTACGCATAAAATAATCATTTGTGCAGTGTTTCCTATATGACTTTAATTTTCGTAGAGGGTATTATAACTTGCGTGTCGATCAGCGAATGATTATACATTACATGTATGCCCACAAACAATGGATGAACCAAACGTCCGGTTAAGGTGCCACACGTGGACGCTGATGACCAGCAAGTAAATCAAATCAGTAAGGCTATAGTTCACATGCTCTAGTAAGCCAAAGAGTCAATTATCGTGTTCCGCTTCAACTTTATTTTGTCTTCAAATAAGGCCGTCAATCTTCATGCCGCAGTTTGCTGAGAACGAGTTCAAATGTCGCGCACCGACCATCACTAACACCTCCTTCGATCTGACCGCACGAACCCTCCTCTGCACCGCCGAGGGGGACCCCGCCCCCTCAATCATCTGGTCCCTCTCGCCCCCCCTACCCCACGATCAAAACTTCGCCCCCCCGGGCGACACCCAGTGGACAACCGTCCCCCCGAAGGCGGAGAGATCTGTATTTGAAACAGAGGGGAGACTGATTATTCAAGTTAATGGTAACTACACGTGTCGCGCGGTGAACGTAGTGGGGGAGGACAGCGTTAGGGTGGACACGGGGGGTGATGTGGGGCGGGTCATGGAATCGGGGCGCACCGAGAGCTCGATGGAGGAGACGATTGAGATTGTGTCTACGCCAGCGGGGTGTCTGCTGACACTGCTGCTCCTGGCGGCTCTTGGGTATATCTTTAGGCACCAGTGACCTAGTTACTGTTTAGAGCTATTGAGTGTCGCTTCAGGCAGCAGTGACCTAGATATAGATAACAGCTCAAGGGTACAGCTTCAGGCATCGGTGACATAGTTGCTGTCATGCTCAGGCATCTGTCATGCTCAGGCATCTAGGCTTGCTTAAAATATATCGGATCCGGTTTTACGATGGAATAAGTGGTATCTATATGGACACAATAATGTGGATATTTTGCTGTGGACTGCGTGTGTTTCACTATTTCATTCTTTATAATTATTGTCTCCGTGTTCATTAGCTGTGAGGATTGCACAAGGGAGCTTTGTACTTCAATTTTTTTCAATTCTGCACTTTTGTTATTCCATCATATGAACAGTGGCTTGCCTATGCTTATAGGGATTAGTACTGGGCTCGTTATACATTGGTCTAAGGTTCAACTGAGTGTGATTAGGGTTAGAATTGGTTTTAAATTGTTGTGTATTTTCTTCCGGTTTCGGCAATGCATTCTACGCGCGTGAGCCAGAACCGCATTAACACCATTATATACATGCATTATTAGACGCTTAATTATGTGCTTAATTATGTGCTTAATTATGTCCTTAATTATGCATGTATTTGCGTGGACTTCCGATTGTATAGCTTAGCTTTATTGTCAGACCAAATTAAGCTTTGATGACTTAGATCAGACTCGAGGCCTAATATCAGACTGAGATTATGCTGAAGACAACCGATAACGATAACTTGTCATGTTTTTAATGAGCTTGCATAATATATCGACAAACAAATATTTGCGCATCCGTATCTAACACGTCAGCGTGTTAAATTAACTTCTTTCATCTTTTTCAGCGTTTGTCGTAGATGTAAAAATTGAGAATATGATGTGAACGAACCCTATTAAAGTCTGTAGATCTGTGCCGTAATTTGACCATTATCTATAAGGGTGTTTCTAATAATATTGCATGCAAGTTTGCATGCAATATTGAATGCAAGTTTGCATGCAATTTAGCATGCAACCGTGTAGGCGGACGGACGATCGTTGTCATGACAACGATTTCCTTAACTGTGTTTCATGCATGGCTTGCATGAAACCCAGTTAATACCTCATTGGCTTTGCTGCATTTTAGTGAAGAAATATCACGAGAAAGGCTTCAAAGTAGCGCCATCGTGCTAATGCATTTTAACTAAAAATGCATTTTAGCACTAAGTCCCAAAGTCCCAAGTCCCAAAGTCCCAGAGTCCCAAAGTCCAAAAGTCGCAAAAGGTAACTAAAATATCCAACTAGGGGTTAAGGACATTTTACATTGTAATTTTCTTAACGTTGTTTCATGCAAAATTGCATGGATAATACGCATCGTGGAAAGGAGGCCTAAGGGTTGATGGTGGGTCTGGCGGTGCTCTGAGCGGGCGTGTACTGCTTCGCTAGAGGTGGTGTGAAGCGCGCGGGCCTCAGCTCTGACGTGGCCGCCACTGCTACAGGCGTCGCGCTGAACCTCAGGGAGGGCTTGGGGGTGCTTCCCTCCCGCACCTGCCGCCTCACGCGGCGCCCCTCACCCCCCTTCACAGCCCCCTGACAAGCACGCAGCCCTCTCACTACCAACTTGACGTTCAAATGATTCATCTTTATCTCCAGGCCTTGGTCGATCGTGTCAGAGAGTTTACTGAGAGCGGTCCATAAGTTTGTTGTTTCGTTGCGAGTCGCGTCGTTAGGTGGGATAAAATGAGTCGACGGAGGCCTATCGGTGATGAATAGTCTGATGGTGATAGTGTTCTTTTTCGCAGAACTTTGCGCAGCATAGGCGTACCAGGAAATATTCGTGTCTTTTGTCCAGCCCAGTTGATAGGCAAGGCGCGACATCGCCACGTGCGCTAATTGGTCATCCGAAACAAAAGACCACAATGGCCGCATAACGAATGGTTCTACAGAAACAATAACGTCAAAAGAGACGGCTACTTCGGACTGTTTCAAGCAGTTCGGATCCGCGGAGCTGCTGGTATAAAGTCCGCATCCAACATCGCACATTGTTCCACTGTTTAGCGTCCATTTAGACCGACGCGCTTCACAGGCATTCCTTGTTAGGTACAAACCTTTCAGAACTTCCAGCAAACCGTCCGGGTGAGAAGATTTCACCGCGAAGAACACCCTTACGAAATCTTCAAAGCTCAGATCGCACAAAGAAGTCCCTCCCTGGGGATGTGTGTAGCACTGAGTGTATGTAGAAAACGCTTTTCGCGTCAGTGTCTCGCAGGTGAAATCATCGCCCCCAATCACGTAAAGAAGTGGAGCTAGCTGAACTTGGACGCACCTCCGAACTGTATCGCTCCAAGCCTGACCGTGCGCTGAAAGCAATGAGGCATGCTTTTCGTGCACCTTGCACAACTTTTTCCCGTACTCCATCGCGTAGCCTGCTTGACCGTTGCACGGGTTCCACGTGTTCAGACAGCGCCCGTACCACTCGCAATCAGTACCATCGGGAGAATAACAATCCGGTGGAAGGGCTACAAACTGCGTGGAATTTACCTCAGCGTTTGTGCCAGCGGAAATCGCCGCAAAGTTTAAGTTCGTCGAGACTAACTGTGTAAAGTTTGAGCTCGCGAAATATTCTTCGGCGATACATCCACAAATTTTCAAAGCGCTTCCCGAATCCATGTGGCCTTGCTCGGCCGCGCAAGGGTAGTAGCAGAACTTTGCCGCGGGGTCGACGCAGCGCAGAGTTCCGCGCGACCTCGCCACGATGACGTCATTAGAGAGACACGTGGCGAACTGATTTTGTACCCCGTTAGATCCCGGCGCAGGGAGGCAGTCCGTGGTGCCAGAGGGTCCGGTGTGGGGGTGGCATAGCGCGTGAGTTTGTAGCGTCAACACACCGAGATACAGTAACGCTGCGAGAGTCGTTCGATTGCTCATTGCGTTAAGAAGCTTTCTGTGGCTGTCTGCGGCCATTGCGAGCGCTTGTAAAAACTGAAACTAAAAAGCGAAGACCGATAAATATTAACACAATGAAAAAGGAATATTGGTGTAGCTCGTTATTCATCACAATAAATCTAAGTTTATATCACGGTCAAATCTTAAATATGAAATACACAAGTAGCTAGGCCTATACGTATTTTATTTTTTATCGCTGTTATCGTTTACGTTCGTGCCTGTTTATGTTAAAATGGATAATGAACTGCTCTGCACAATTGTCCGTAAACTGAAGAACAAAGTTCGTAAGACCAATGAAGGCTATTCACGAATACCATGTCCAATAGCACTACCGTAGCCTGCTGAATTTTTCGCTTTGTACAATGTGTTGAGTAATGTCTTCAACGATTTTACCCAATGCAACAGAGAGTCTTCAGAATCCAGAAACTGGACCTCGTGTCGCTGATTCTTTCTTCTTCAATCGGTAGTTTAGAGACGCACTGAGCAAAGAGACTATTGGCGTCTGTCTAAACTGAGAGATGATGTTTCGGCTCTCGGTTGAATAATCTGTGTCGAGGGTAGCTCTTTCGCTAGGGCCCGTGTTTCTATACTGTGGAGTTACTCCACGTTTCCATGCTGAGAAATTTCTTCCGCTGAGGGACTTGATCTT
>JAQIWG010008417.1:0-11439 GCA_034695025.1 Chamaedrilus cognettii | reverse complement strand
ATTTATGTGTATTGCATTATTACGTGCATTGTATTGTATTTATGTGTATTGCATTATTACGTGCATTGTATTGTATTTATGTGTATTGCATTATTACGTGCATTGTATTGTATTAGTTATTTACATTGGCTCACTATGCTACGCGATTGCAGGCAAATTTGTGCTGACACTAAACGCTTGTCTACTTTACACGCCCCTTGTCTGTACAAATTCGTGCCGAATTGTTTATCCTATCAATGTACCCTCTAAGCTGCGCGTGTGTGCAGCAACACACAGCTCCCAGAGACGAGGTGTGCAAAAAATTAAGTGCCGCGCGCTAAAATTTGTGCCGACAACTTAGAAATTGTATCATTGAACAGATCAAGTAAGTTTAAGGTGATTTTCAAAAACATACATTATTTTCTATTTTTTCATGTTTCATAACCTTATTGCAATATAATAAGCTGGATGCCCCTCCTGATGCCAACCAAATAATAATCATCTAGTATGAGACGAACAGCTAGCAACATTTGTGTGTTCAACAGCCTTGCTGTAGGGTCAGTAACGCATGGTTTCATAGTTGTCGGGACTTGAACCCAGGTCTCAGGGATTTGCGTCCGACGCTTTTAAAACTATACAACCGTGCCTTGCTGTGGCATATGCCTACGAAGCAATACAGTTGATGGAAAAAACCTTCAAAAAACAAAGCTAAAGTTATGGCATAGAGTTAAAGTGGCTAGATCTTGAAAGTGAAGGAGGGCAATAATTACCAGCTGATTGTCGCAAAAAGCTACGATGATTTGTTTATGCAATGGTTGCTACCTGAATAGGTCGGAATGTTCTCCATTCATGGACCATTCACCGGGGGTAGAGTTGAGCCCAGGGGCCAGCACCGTGGCGAGGGGGGAAGGCACTTGCGTGGCGCGGGGGACTGATGAGCCATTTTGGACGCAAAACTCAAGATCTGAGAAACTGTCAAGGAAAACGCTCCAATCCTGCGCCAAGCAGATAGTACAGATAATTCACAGATGATACAGATAGTACACAGATGATACAGATAGTATACAGATGATACAGATAATTCACAGATGATACAGATAGTACAGATAGTTCACAGATGATACAGATAGTATAGATAGTTCACAGATGATACAGATAGTATACAGATGATACAGATAATTCACAGATGATACAGATAGTTCACATATGATGCTCTGCTTCTCGTAGTTTACCACAAATAGACTATATTCATGTGTAGCACAAATAGACTATATACAGTCCGGTTCTGTGCAAGAGAGCTGGCACAGAATCGCTCCCTCTTCTTCAGTCGCTTTTTACGACTCAGCCGGGGAGCTATGGGCTGCAGGCCAATTCTTTGTTCCCTGGCCTGCAGGGAGTGCATATGATCCAAAGAGTATGGTACCATACTGATAGTACAAAACATACAGAAGATAATTCTAGAGACCCACTGGGCCACTCGTGCAGGCGATTTTGAAAATTTAGCTTTCATGATTCGCTAACCGTATTTAAAATATTATATTGTACACTTCTACACCATTTATAAAGCTAAACCTAAGCGTTACTATGCAATTTTTTGCATAAACATGCGTATTTGAAATTTGCCTTTATTTTTTTTTCGCAATATATTCAAAAAATATCACATGAAACTTAAAACTTGGAACAAAATGTCCTCTGCTGAATCGAAATGATTCTATATCAAGTCAAAGTTATCAACCTGTGACAGGTCAGGCTTGCTAATCTCCGCATCCTTGACGTAAAACGCAAGAGTCATGAGCACAAGCCCTATCAACCCCAGGCAGATCATGAACAGGATCAGGGGCGGTCTATTGGACGTGAACGCCTTGAGGTTTTCTATCGGCTCCAGCAACTTGTACCCTCCTCCACCGGCATTGGCAGCATTGCCGCAATCACATGCCTTCGGCATTCCTGCTACGCTCTACAAACAACAGAATGCACACAGGTTTACAAGCTACATTTGTAAATTTCAACAAGAACGCAAGCTAAAGTTATTTAATTCTCGAAGCATAACAATCAGATCACAGTAAATAACTCTTTGCATAATACGATACTTGGAAAATATAAAATAATATACAACTATTTTCATACTTAAATCAAAACCCAGACAAATAGGCTTAGGCACAGACTACCTGAAAACAACAGCCAGCTCAATCAATATTCAATATGGTTTATGGCTATTTATTTATGAGAAATTTATGAGGAATTTGGGGAATTTATGGGGAATTAATAGGGAATTAATGGGGAATTAATGGGGAATTAATGGGGAATTTATGGCCAATAGTCCAGTCGTTCAATCGAATTAATATTAACAATAATGTATTGTTTTACATCTTAAATTTTTCTGCAAAGTCAACGAGACCTAACTACACTACAGCTGACCATGGCTCATAGGGAAGTACAGCGGAAAGGCTACACTGATTAGATAAGCTAGTGGGTCAATCAGATTCATATAAATTTATAACTAATTATCTAATTAATCTAGGAGTACCGTAGGAGTTCAAATGCTAAACTCGCCACGTGAGCAGAACTGATAATACAATACTAAAATTTAAGATAAATTCATTTTAAACGTGTCAAATGCCTAATTCATGATTACTAAGCAAAACTACTGACTGCTGGTTGCTCGACCTCGATTTAAGTGCGATCTATTTTTGTCGTTGTTGTGTTAGTTACTTGCGGGGAAGGCCCTTGCAGGGAAAAGATGATGCCTCATTTCACCACCTGATGGTCGCTGATGGTGGTTTCACCGTATCTGGTAGGCATCGTAGAAACACTTGTGGCTGACGATTTTAAATAACCCTTGCCAAAGGGTGCATGAAGTGACACGAAATTTTTGCCGCGGCCGGGACTCAAATTGGCAACTGCCGCATACGTAATCCACGACCAGCGAATTAGACCACTCGGTCACAACGCTTCGTCGATCCCGCATAATGGTGGTAGCAGGGGCAGACTGCCGGGAAAAGTTTAATGTCATGTCCGGGACTTTAATTTTGCAGTCCGAATTAACCAATGAAAATCTATGAGAGAATTTTATCGAATTGTTTGATTGGTTGGTTTGGATCACAAAACTAAATCGAACTTAAATCGAGGTCAAGCAACCACCGGTGAGCGTTTTGCAATAAATTAAATAAAAGAGTAAAAATAACTGATTAAAGTATGCCTACGTATTGTGTCGTAATATCGCTCAGTTCTTACCCAGTGATACCACGCAAAGTTTATAATAATAACACAAATAGTCAATTTGAAACTACAGACTGATAATCAATAATACTGATAATAAATGGCGAGTTGTGGAGATTGATGATTGAATTGCTGATAGCCTACCCCAATCAGAGAAAGATAATTCATTCAAAAAATGGTTGTTCATTTGGTGTCTACGTTGATCAGACGATTTGAATAGAGTTTTGACTTAGAGAGAGCTATTATAATAGGTAGGCCTACTCCAAATAGAAGAATATCCGAATGTTTACGTTGAAGAATTTTTATGAGCCTATGTAGTTCTAAAAATGCAATTTTTGTGATTCAATTTTCATCAGATTTCCAGAATGGTGAAGTCAATTTTTGGACGAGCTGAGTCAGATATAGGCCTACTTCTGAAAGCTCTTTATGGAGAAGTTTAACTGAATAGTGGTATTCACCATTTTGAGTTATCCTCGAGTTGGCTCAATCGGCGGATTGAGCGACGTCACGCTAGACATAGGAGATTGACAATCTGTAAATAAAAGAAAAAACGGGGAGGGGCCTATCCGTATTTTTTGTCTAGGGGCCCCCGAGTTCCAAGTTACGCCACTGCGCCCGTCCAAAAATCTTTTGTCAGATTTTTTCCTAGCAAATCTCCAGAATCTAGCGATGTTATTTTATTCTCCGTCCACTGGTATCACTGTTAAAGTTATAAGTGCAATAAACAAACTTTCCGCCAAGTTGACAAATGCTCTACAAAGTTGCGTAGGATGGTTCCTAGTGTAGAAATACGACATTTTTCAGATTAAAGTTCATTTATTTGCGTCAATTTGAGTGTAATCGTACACATAGGTGGAATATAGCGACCCCGCTGACTAAGTTAGGCGTCTGTGTCAAATGAGGAGGATGCGATTGTCTTGTGTGTAGGTATAAAGAGATTTCTTCTTCATTCTGCTTCATAATTTTAACCGTTTTCTCAATTTTTTTTAAGAGGGAGTTTAAGGACCGTGTGTAGTAACGAAGACTATAACAGTCCGGTTCTGTGTAAGAGGGCCGCCACAGAACTGCTCCCCCTTTTTTAGTCGACGTTTACGACAATTTAAGTTTAAGGCAGCATCACGTTGCAGGCAGCGTCAAGTTGAAGGCAGCGTCAAGTTGAAGGCAGCGTCAAGTTGAAGGCAGCGTCAAGTTGAAGGCAGCATCAAGTTGAAGGCAGCATCAAACTCCCATAGATTTGGGTAAAAGAGAATACCCGGTAGATCTGCAGCGAAGAGCTCCTCTAGTAAGTCGTAAAAGGCGACCAATGAGGGGGTAGAGATACTTTGCTTGCTTCGAGGCACTGAACCAGACTGAATACTCTTTGTTGGTACACCCGGTCCTTATCTTCCAAGGCAAATAGCTATGTAGGTTCCATATCAGTGTCTCAAAATCATATAACTACCTAAAGTTTTGAAATCCTGTTGTATTCTGTCGTACACTAGCAAACCTAACTGCCTTTTTTGATCTATTCTGTTAATGTCCATGTTTTCACACAGGTTAGACATGTGTGCCCTTGTGAGGACTGCAGGCGCTGGGTTTTTACGGCCGGAAGTCCTTCCTGACGCCAATCAAACAAGAATTATCTGGCATGGGGTTAGCAGCTAGCGACACTTGTGACACTTGTAACATCTGAGCCTTGCTGAAAGCTGTAAATTCTGTCATACATGTATGGCTCTAAGCTGTGCCATATTGTACCATGGTTAAATGTTTTCATTGATTGATCAGTTAATTAGATCAACCAACACAACACAGTAATAATGTGGCCCTGACTGCGCACTTTAGACATAAGTAAGTACTTAAATCTATGTATGGATGTATGAGTGGAAGAAAAAGTGAAGTAAACGCTTGCAATGGTGGGATACAGTGTGTGACTTCTTACATTCAAACGGCCTTCAGTTTATGGACTCTGCACAAAGTTATAGTCTCATGCTTGGCTGATTTTCACTTTGCTTTAGTCACGTTTGTCAGTTTGTCACGCATGTACGATGTTTGCTATCTGGAGTATTTCCCAGTTGATGGAGAATGATTACAATGAACTATTTATAGTCCTGACAGGCCGTTTGTGATTTTCTTTTTACCGGCAAGGTCGTTTGTGTTTTATTTATTTTCACATAGATTTAGTAGGTATAGACAGGACTTCGATGTTGCCATCGTTAATTTTTGTGGAAGTTTTGTCATGAATCACGTACATAGCAGTCTGCATTCACAGTCGGGATGCACGTAAAAGGTGAAAAGATTTTTCCCCTGAAAGGTTGGACTTTATATATTTATTTTCAAAGAATATTTGTCATTTTATGTGTTGCTTTCTACAAAAAGCGAGCTTGAGCTCTAAGTATTTTCCCCACAAAAGATTCCAACCAACACTTTATATATGTACTTTTCCACAAAAGGTCAGGCACTTTATATGTATATTTTTCCACAAAAGGTCAGATATTTACAAGCGTATGTTTTCTACTAAATGTTCACTTTTTTGTTAGTTTTTCACATTTCTTAGGCAAAATGTGTTCATAGGTTTTTGAGTGGCTTGTGCTTTCCCTGTCAACACATCCAGGATTCAGTTATATACTATACGGTTTAATGTCTATGTTCTGTTGATATTTACTGTCTTATTTTTACATATTTACTGTCTTATTTTCACATCTAAGTGCTATTAAGCAACGAAAATCACAACATTTACATGCTGCTTGAAAAGTCACAAATTGTTACACAGGAACAGTTATCAGCTACTAGTCTGGCTGATTGAAGTGTATTTTTACTTCAAAGGGGCATCAATTAAGTATGTTGCTTAGATACACATTTTGTTTATGTCCCAGATAGTTCACATATCCTTCTTAGTACCAGATGAATTAAAGCTCTGCTAAGCAATATTCTTCAATGATCATCTATAAATCATGAAGTTTATTATATGGGGCAACTCTTTCACTGGGAAGCTGTAGTTGTGAAGTCTTGGCCTAGCTGTGAAGTCGCTAGCTATGGGTCACTGGGGCACGGGTCCCACCTTAGGCGTCCGGCAAGAAAGATACTGGTTAAGAATATTGCATTTCAGTATGTGGGGCAGCGTACCTGTATAATTGTATATATATGTATATGTACCGTAAGACATGTGTAGTCAGTCTTCCACTACTGTGTCATACAAGCGACATATTAACATCATAATTTCTGATTTGAACCTTCTTTATTATTGACTTCTGCAACAAATTTGTTGGTTTCATTTGCTTAGTAAATTTAAAGTGTGGTCATATTTTGTAGCGGTTTAGAATTGCGGGTAAAAAATTCAAATAACCGTAATGAGATTCACGTTACAATACATATGTGTGTTATATGATCATATTTATTCCCTGCTTCCACAGGGGTAGACTGGAGTGCAGACCATTGTTATTTAGCAGCAATGTACACTCTTCATCTTATCCTATCAGTTGCATCCTCCCTTATTAGTCTCTGGAGTCTTAGCTCTAGCCAAATTCCATATTCATCTCTTAAGACCGGTTGCTAGACTTCGATTTGAAGTGCGATTTTATTTTGTAGTTTGAATTAACAAATGAAAATATATGAAAGAATTGTATTGAACTATCTGACTGGTTAATTCGGACTACAAAATAAAATTGCAATTCAAATCGAAGTCTAGCAACCGGCCTTTAGCTTCCATATCCCTCTCTGTCAGGTTTTCAAATTATTGCTAGCCTTCCTTTCTCCATCTAGCTTACCCCTGCAAGCCGGGGAACAAAGAATTGGCTTGCAAGTTGCAACCCAGGGCTTTGTGGGCAAGTCGTAATGGTTTACAACCCAGGGCTCCGCGAGCAAGTCGTAAAAGGTGACTAAAGAAGGGGGGGCGATTCTGTCGGGGCTCTCTTACACAAAACCAAACTACTTAGTCTTTGTTGCTGCACACGGTCCTTAAACTACAAATTCCCCCCCCTCTCGTAATCTATATATTTTCATACTCATGCTGCACATAATGATATAATTCTTTTTCATCTATAAAATATAAATTGCAATGTGCCCCACCTTCAATACAACTCTGGCGACCGCACTGGGCCGCCACTCTAGATAGCAGGAGGATGATCTCAGTGGACATCCAATCTCTTCTTTCATGACCCTGTCTTCCACAGCAGTGATTTATTTGGTTCTAACTATAATCCATTGTAATAGCTGGTATGGATTTTACCTAAATTTAGCTCTCACTTCAGCTGTACGTTTATTTAAGTTTCTATTTCTTTATTGTGTTCTGCCTTGATGGTGAATAACAGCTTTATATATAGCGTCTATTAAATGAAATTAAGATTCTCTTACTAGCCTTGAATCCTGTATCCTGAACATAAGTGATATATACCAAGTTTTATTTCAAATAGGCAACCTGCAGGCCGGGGAACAAATGAGTCGTTGAAGGCGACTAAATAAGGGGGAGCGGTTCTGTGCTGGCTCCCTTGCACAAAACCGGACAGTATACAGCCTTTGCACTGAAAAAAAACAAAAAAAATTATTTCGAATGCAAGTAGGAAGTTTAGACATTCCATTAAAAAGGATTTTCAGCCTTCCAATACAGGCCAATCAGTTTTTAGAGCAACTTTCACTGGCACGGCGTCTGCTTACTGTACTTGGTCCAGAAACTACCCTTGATGTGTTGTTTGCATGATCTGCCGTTGGTTAAATTTAGTGCTCTCGTTTTACTGAGCTATCGGGTAGGGTAGCCCGTTGGGCAGTGTCGGCTCCCACGCAGGCTATTAGAGTAGATTCTATAGATGTACCTCAATTCCTACCTGGACTCCTACCTTGACCTAGAAAGACAATTTAACAGCAGCCCATAACTGATATTTAAAATGCTTTTTGCTTAGTCCATTTGAATTAATTTACCACGTCGTTAAATGAACGTGACGTCACAGATTTCAAGGAAAATGATTTTCTGTTTTCACTGATTTAAAATTGTAGTGATTTATTGTGGAAATAGATGTGTGCCTTTAAAATTCCCAAATATATCTAGAGTTTTTTTGAACGGCAGTTATAGGCTGCTGTTAAATTGTCTTTCTAGGTCGAGGTAGGAGTTGAGGTAGGAGTTGAAGTAGGAGTCAAAGTAGGAGTTGAGGTATGAGTTGAGATAGGAGTTGAGGTAGGAGTCGAGGTAGGAGTTGAGGTATGAGTTGAGATAGGAGTTGAGGTAGGAGTTGAGGTAGGAGTTGCGGTAGGAGTTGAGGTACGTCTATAGAATCCACTCTAAGTCTATTACTGTAGTGTAAGTTACTTTGCACTAGCGAGTCTTAATATGTTTAGTTACGGCTTAATAATATTTCTCTAGTCTTCTTCAGACCCATGCAGGCTGGGGAAAAAAGATAATTGGTTTGCAACCCAGAGTTCCCTTCGCTATCACCTGACGTTCTGAATTTCACCTTAATTTAGCTCGCACTTCAACTGTATGTTTATTTAAGTTTCTATTTCTTTATTGTGTTCTGCCTTGATGGTGAATAAAAGATTTATATATAGTTTTATTATACGGTATATGTAGCGTATGCGTCTTAAGGCTTGTCTGTATTCATACAGAGAGCACTCTGAGCATACATCATTACTATGCCTATTATAGACTTGACGCGTAAGTTATACAAAGTTGCTTGAATTTAATAACATTTTGTAGTCCTGAAATAGGGTGAAGTATGAAATTATAGAGTAGGGCCTTTTTTGACCCGTGGTGTAAAAGTGGACTAAAATCCAACGCTTTGTGTAAACTAATAACTACCATTGAAAGGTGCTAAGCATGAGTTGATGGTTGGACATGCACATGTCATTAATACACAGGCATGAATGATAGACTTTTTGACACTTACAGTTGCTCTAAGCCTTTAGTGACTGGCACCACGATATATTGTGAATCTGACACTCCACATGTATTCACTGTTTGAATGAACATTATGAATAATGTTTCTCTGTTTTTCTACAATTTCAGAACACCTGCGACTTGAATGGTGTGGGTCTATGCAAATTGAATAACTTTGACATCAAGCTGTATTTCATAATTTCTTCACAGTTTGGCTCGGAAGGAACACTTTTGTTAAGTGAACGTTATGAGATGCCGTTGCATCTAGGCAGAGGTGAAGTGTTTATGTTACAAAGTGACAAAAGCCCAAACCCAAGAAATATTGGAAATCTGAAGGTAGCCTGTATGGAGTACTCATATAGTCTGTGATAGCGGCTAGCTGACGAGCTGTACAATGTACAGGCAAGCCGGAAAAAAGATTAATTGAGGTCAGCTGGGGTCAGATGGAGTTATTGGATTTTGACCATTAATGTACCAGTACCACATATATCTTTTATTCACATCAAAAGAGGCAACAAAATATTTGTTATCGAACTGCGCAATATATTCCAATATACTGATCGTTTGGGTGTTACAGTCAGTAACTGATAATATTATATGCTGTTAACAAACAATTTAATGGCTGTATATTGTTAATGGTTTAGAACCAGTTTAGGGTTCGTTTGGGTTCGTTTAGAGTTATTTTATGGTTCGAAACTTCACATATTTAAAGGACTGGTGCTTTAGTCTTTATTTTTAGTTAATGGTAACTCTATGTGTATCTCTGACGTAGATGCCATCGTTGATGTTGTTGTTCCTTTCAGGATTGGATTCTTTAGAACCCTAACAACTTCGTTGATAACTAATCAGAAAACAAACATATTCAGGTAGATATTGTGGGCTGACTGCAACAACGCACCATATCGATTTTTTGGAGGTATGGACTTCTATATAGCAGAATTTTCTTCAGAATACGATCTATCGAGCTACAACGCACTATCTGTACAACGCACTATCTGTACAACGCACTATCTGTACAACGCACTATCTCCACTATCTGGTGATTAGCCTAAAAGGTTGAAAAATAGAAAAATAAAAGCACGTCTGCATCAGCAAAGGAGGTTCGTTGACAGCAACAATGCACCATTCATGATGGTGCCTTGTAAACTTGCTGAAGAGTCAACGATTAAAGTTACAAAGCACCATCTCATTATTTTCACAAAGCAACAAAGCACCTTTCTTGCTTTGTGAATTATGTATAATTGAATTATGTACAAAGCACCAAAGCCCCACAAGCCGCTTTGCGGCCTGTGCGGCTTCTCTGCTTCACTCAAAATCTAGGATTATGATTAGGATTTTCTGCCAAGTGCCAGCTCTTTGAATACAGTTCTTGAACGCATGTGATTGTTTGTAAGCTTTAATAACAGTTTCAGTTAAGACTGATGAGGTACCAGTTGCATTGATGTGTTAACTCAATTATCATAGACATCCCTTTTCATTAAATTTTGGAGGATTCTGGAACAGATGCAATGGAATTTAGTGCTGGAGGAATAGGATTGTGATGAAGTTGAATATTGCAGGATTGTAATGAAATTGAGTACTGTCGGCTTCATTAGTTTAACAACAAGTCATTTTAAAATTATTCACATAAAGGCTTTTTTAATTTTTGCATCAATATAGCTACAGAATTTTCTCATTATCAATAGTTGTCAAAAAACTTCATGAACAAATTTATTCATCAAAACTGATTGTTCTCAGATTGTTCCACAAGGATAATTCATTTTTCAGAACAACTAAGCACCTGGATTAAATGCTCGACAGACAAGCTTAGCGCAACAAAGCACCATCTAAATGTGTGCAACAAGGCACCATCTGCAATTCATCATCTCGTTTTAAACGATATTTTGATTAAGTGACATATTTCTAGGGTTACACAATGTACTATTTTAGAAAACTGAATAATTTCTGAACATGTTGATACAAGTTCTATTTTGCTGTGATTCCTACATGCAGAGTTATCGAGGAAGGAACAGAAAAAACGCAACCAAAGACCTAAAACGTGAATATCTCCGTTCGAGGTTTTTCTCTGATGGTGCGTTGTTGCGATCAGCCCACGATTATTTATTATCGGTCCGAGCCTGATATTAAATTGCATTGAAACTTATAGCAAACGCGGTAAATAAGTTTTTGAGTGCTACGCATCATTTAATGGTGAATGATTGTGAAGAGTTGAGAGATAACATTGTTCATTCACACACTCCAAGCATGTAGAAGATTTATTTATCCAAGTGTTTATCACAAACAGTGGCAAGATTAAGAGGTAACGTGGCTGTGACAAATAGGCCTGGGGGCTCATTTACGTAGATATCTTATGACAATCTTAGTCGTAAGATTGTCTTAAGAGAATCTTTGGCAAATCT
>JAQIWG010008416.1:0-11439 GCA_034695025.1 Chamaedrilus cognettii | reverse complement strand
CCTGAACTCCTCTTAGCTCAACTATATCGCCCCTACTGTATATTGGAATAGCTAAGAACAAGCTCGAATTCTGAAGCCACTAAGGTCAATGCGTCGACCCTCGCTTAGATCCAGATTTCTCTCCCCATCCCACAAAACTTAAGGTAGCCCAGATTTAATGTTTTGCTAACACATTTAATATAGCAAGCAGACGGCAATCAGCATAACAAGAATAACTCCCCGGTGAGTCGTAAAAAGGCGACTATAGAAGGGGGAGCGGTTCTGTGCTGTCCGGTTCCCGTGCACGGAACCGGACTGTATAATGTAGCCTTTGTGCTAGCCAACAAAAAACTAAAACAAATAGTGCGCCATGGCGCCATTTCTATATATTTAAAAGAATTTTAATCATCGATAGTTTTTTGTTATATCCAAAGAGTCGCTCCCCCCTCATTATTTGAACAAATGAGGAATTAATTGAGAAATTTGCGAGCCCTCCGGTTCAAAATGAATGAATACCACCGCCACCGTTCTTTCGGACAGTTTGTCAAAATTCTTCTGACAACCCATAACGCTCGGAGATTCTCAGCTTATCTGATGTCGAACATTATCGCGATAGCAACACCGCCGAACGCAGTGTAAACAGGGGGGTTCCGTTGGAATAAGCAGCGGTGAAAAACTGCGGCGTAATACAGAGTTAAACGTCCGTTTGGAAACCGGATACGAATTGAATCAACAACCTGTCGAATGGTAAGCAAATTGCTTAACCTCGAGTCTGCATAGAAATTCATATTCATAAATCTTCTTTCCACGTGCAGGCTCAAATAGCGCGCATCGCAACTTAGGCGACTGGCTCTGTGGACGCTATACGAGCAGGCTAATTTATAACCTGCTCGTTCGGAAAAACCAGGGTGTATTTTATAAAGTGCAGTTTGAGACTGAAATGTGCTAGACTAAAAGACTATTTAAACAGTGATCACGTTTTTGCAGTTCTGAATGTTGTTAAGCAGCGCAGCTGTAGGCCCTCAAGCCCACATTTGGGTGCTAAAAACAATTTTAGTTTCCGAAATTTTCGTCACTACCCTCTCCTCCCCGCCCCCCCCCCCCCCCATGCACCACCGCTCGTGAATCATATAGGAGAACAAAGTAACTGTGAGCGTTTAGAAATTGTGCTGCACTTATATTTCGCGTATTTGATGAATGCAGTATAAAATTTTACAAATGTTGGTTGAACATAGCCGATACAAAATAATGTTCGTTGCTTTGATCGCTGATTCGCGCTCGTCTTTTTTTGCGAATTTCGCCGCTTCGAAAATCTCATATTACGCTACAGTACATTATTTGACAGCAGTTTTGCGGTGTAGTTAGTTATAGCAATGCCAATAATCATGTTCACCTGTAATACTAGACCTAACTTTCTACGAAGTTAAGAACCACTTAAACATCAAAATGGCCTGTCAACGGCAGCGATGAGTTAACGGAACCGAACAAATTCAATCTTACGAGCCTTCAAGAACTTGTCCTTTATAGCCACTGGGTCATTTCAAGTCCGCGGTGTTACGATTGAGTTGGAGTTGAGTTAACGTCTTACAAGTTAGATTCACGCTCATATTCGCATTCTGGATAACATTATAATGTCAAAACAGACGGACAACAGCAAAAATGTGACCATGAATGTGAATCTAACTTGTCAAACGTTAACTCGACTCTAACTCAATCGTAACACCGTGGACTCGAAATGACCCACTGTCACACAAGCAAGCTTTATTAACAAAACGCAGGCTTGAGTGCTATGTTACGTGATCGACTCGAGTGGACGATACTATGCGAGACTTTGCCACGTTAATACACGATAATATTATCGCATATATGTCATGAACACGGCTTGCAATGCATCGTCAAAAGTTTACGTCGGGGGATTGGCACTCACCATCATTATTTGAACCGGAGGGTTAGAAAATTGAGGCGAGGGGGGGGGAGGAAAATTTATCTTGACGGTTGGGGAGGGGATGGTTGTTGAAGGAGGGTTTCCTTAAAGTTACTACGTTCATAAGTTTCAGTTAAATTCTTCTTTCTCCCTTCAAACTTACTGCACAAAAAAAATCTAGAAACACGGGGGGTTTGGGAAACTTAGACGGAAGGTTGAAATCGTTAACTCGAGCCCGCAGGGTGCTATTTGTTTAACTCGAGGGGGGGGGGTGAAAATGAAGATAAAGGTTGAAAATTGAGGAGGGGGGATTGAGCCCCCCTCCGACACCCCATCCATGCGAGCCCTGGTCACGAAGAATGTAGAACTTCGTACTTCGTCGTACAAACTGAGAGGCGAAGTACTTGACAGGCCGCTTACGGTGTCGTCTGCGAATGCAGAACATCAGCAACGCCAGGCTGTACGTGGTATAATAGTACAATAACAACGTTTTTTTGTGTGCAGTAAGAATTTTTGATTCTTTTCACGCAACTATAGGCTATACATGTATACATATGTGTATTATATAGTATTATATAGATGCGTATATGTATTATATATATATGCATATATGTATTATATAGATGCATATATGTATTATATATATATGCATATATGTATTATATAGATGCATATATGTATTATATATGTATATGTATATGTGTATTATATATATATGCATATATGTATTATATGTATATGCATATATGTTTTGAGAGCGCACATCGCGCAAAATATTAAACCACATTCACCAAATAAGGGTGACATTCAACTCGACACAAAAAAGAGAGAAATGTGATTAGTTGCTAACAGCTGTGGGGCGAACTATGCTATGAATCTTCCATGGACCCGGGCTACGTGGCCTTCCTTCAATAAACCAACAAAATGTCTATTTATAGGACCCAAAACTTGTGGTTACGGGGACATTATTGTCTTGGCCCCTCCCCCACACCGATAGATCGGCTAGCTCGCACCTCCCTCCTCACCCCCTCAAAACGCAATACCGCTCGCCACCCATGTCTTAAATCTCTCGCTTTGGCATATTGACTTCAAGCCCCCGCTCCCCCTCCATCTCCCTCCCCCCACACAAACACGCGCGCGTGTAGGCCATAGAAGTGTCTGGTGTCTCAAGTGACTTACGCAACGACGATACCGTTTCTCAAATTCACTCGAGCCACTTCGATGCCATACACTGAAGAAGTGGTACAGGGGGCATTTCTATATTTCCCTCCACCAAACGGGACGTTCAAGAACTCCCACAAAATGCGTGCCATCCCTCAATTCGAATTTTACAAAACCTCCCGTCGACGTGCGTACATAATTATAGTCTAGGCTCGACTGGCTGGTAGCGCACAAAATTGATTATAAATTATCATGCAAGTTGTTATATGGGGAATCGTTTGCCAATTGGCGTCTTGCGAAGTTGCGAAAATAAAGCTGCACATTTGGCGTGAATATTTTTACCTGGCTCATCGGTATCGTCCGAATACCTCAGACGTCATCGACAAACTTCCATCCGTCCTCTGCAGCCCTATTTTCGGCGTAATCCAGTTTGAAGAAGAGTTATCTCTATGCTTTCGTATAGCTTGGTGTTATTGGGGTCGATAATCCTCCTTCGTTGTGCAAAAATTGTAGACGATCTTACCGCACATCAAGAATTACTATAGACTGCAGCTTAATCTGAGCTATTCTGATTAGTTAAGCATATTTAGCTTTAGATACATATTGTTGAATGAGTAAGCCAGAGTAGTAGACTAGGCCTCGTATATTCACCACTGCCGGTAATCTCGAGTTAGCTCAGGAGAAGGTTTTTGTATTTAAAAGAGTGACGTCGTCAAATGCCCATTCCTTTCACGCGCTCAAGACATTTTACTTATCAGAAAGAAAAAGCCATGCTTGCGGCAATGGTGAAGAGTGAAGACGATTCAGCGTTGCAGAATGATGATACGTTTCGCCATCTCGCAATAACTATGCACAATATGCATACACTGCGCAGCTTGTAGCCTGATATTTGTGGTATAGTCTAGGCTAAGCTAATCTAATCTATACACAGTAGTCGCAGTATAGGCCTGAAGTCCGCGCGCAGAAAACAACAGAGTGGACGGCGTGGCTATCAGCTTCAGAGTAGATCCGATACTCGCGTGAGTAAAACCTATTGCCGACTTAGACCTAAGCTATTGCCCGCTGCTAATTTATTTGCGCCTGTGCCTATAGCTAGCGGTCAATACTACAAACCTACTGATCCGTCGCTGTCTTTGGCAGCTTCAAAGCTCTGATTCACGCGCTATAAATGCGCTCGCGTGTCCAATATAGAATTGACGCGCGTTATGCCAAGCTTGCGCTACGCCGCTGTAGGCGATCAGTTCTGCAAGATACGAAAAGCGATCGACAAAAATAACAGAACAATCTTGATTAACGATAATTATAGCCCGCTGTTTCTGGGTTGGCGCGTTCGAACCTTCAGCAAAAACTACGCATTCGAGGGAGTCGGGTCAACATTCACGCTAAATTTGTATCCGCAGCGGTCTTGTCTTCGGCGGATGTCAGATATGGCGAGTCCGTCTTTTTTGTTTCCTGCAACAGAAACTGCACGTGTACGTGTGGTAATGCGTCGCGTCTGACAGCTGTAGGCGAACGTTATAACCGAGCCTATAAATGAATCTCGGCCAATTCGCAAACTAAGCTTTAATTAATATAATAAATATTGCGAATGATTTTTAACTCGCGACGCAAACGCAAACAATTCAAAGCTGTAATAGGTTACGAGTAGATGTCTTGGGCTATATAGAACCAACGCAAAGATAAGTATAGCCACTATTGCTAATCTCGGATATCGTAATGAGGATAATGACACAGAGACTATAGCTTAAATATGTAGTGGACACTGTACAGCGGTCAATTCCAATGGTCATCACTCCTATCACACTCTGAGTGTCACTGCAGGCCTCCGTGCTTTGATAGATCGGCCAATCGACACTTGTCGAACAATTTGTCATCGATAAAAAACAGTCGAAGCTAAGTATAGGCTACTGCAGTTTAATTAGTTGCGCGCGCACACGTCACACGTGAACTAAACACGACTGTCGAGCGCAGCCGTGCAATCTCTAGAATGCTTTGTCAACGTGAGAAAAATCGCGATTTACGGACCAAGACGTTCTGAAAAAACAATGCTAGGTAAATGCTGTATTGCGTTATTAAGCAGCCTATATTTTGACTATCTAGAAATAATAACTGCCTATAGACTACGGACCGTGATGCCCACAAGTGAGCCATAGTAGCCATGCACCCTATGCTAATTCGGTATAGCTTTCATTCAATGCAAATCTAATCATTATCAACTCTAATTGTATTACAAGGGGTATCGCACTAACCCCAGGTCTATATTTAACATTAATTTAGGTCAGGTCAGTCAGTTCATTCACGCCTTCAGAATCTTCTTCTATCATGCGTCTAGGCAAAGGGCGCATCACGCGTTACTACGACTGTTGGACGAGGTGTCCGGTACGCTAGCATGCCGAATGCCGATCTAAACTCCCGAATAACCTGCTCCTTCTCGCAAGTCAATGCAATAGACATCCACAGTGTAGTAAAACTCTGATCTCGCTCGTTACTCACAACACGCAGATACAACCGTCGTAATTTCGCCCAGACAGATGCCCTCCGTGCAGTCCTATATTTCACCGAACCGTACGCTCAAGTCTACGCGTTAGCTACAACGCGGGAAACTCCCCCCGATGTCGGCCGAGTGAGTAGCGGCGGCGCTGGGACCGCGCGGCGCAAAGGTTAAACAGAGTCCCGCCCTGATGGCCTCCCGTTGGCCTTTTCCTACTCCGGGGGAGGACAGGGGAGGATGACTGACACCTGTCGGTTAGGTCGGAGAGGCTGGCCGCTCAAGGCTCGGTTGGTCGAAGCCCTGCGTCGGTGGCCAATTATAGCAAGCTATAGTGGATCAGATTATAGCCAGTCTCATCTAGAATCTAGGTCTAAAGAAGAGCGACAAAATTTAAAGAAATGTAATAATCTGAAAGCAAAAAACAAACAGAGCATTGCAGAAAAGTAAACAAATACAAGTAACTTTGACTGACGACAAAAGTTTTAAAGCCTTAAAAAAATTACATCTTGATCGAATTGTCAACGTTAATGTTAATGCGATAATCCATTTAGGCTTATAAATTTGAAGGTAGAAATATTTGTCTCGTCTTGCAGAGGCTGGCTTCAGTAAATTGCAAAACGCTGGTTAGGGAACCTGCCTTGAATAAATTTTAGTATGGGCATCATACGGTTATAGGCCTACGCGAGAACTCAGCTATCTTGTAGCCATGCAGTTGATCTCAGTTTAAATTTCTTCAGTTCGATTGGTCAAAAAATACTGTCAAACATTAAATTTTAGTTGCGTAATATTTTGGCGATTTTGCATCGCATAAAATTTGTTGCGCTATTTTTTCGCGATTTTGAGGATTGCTCATTGTTTCAAGCTTCCGCGGCTTGATTTTCGAGCGCGTAATTTTCGCGAATTTAGTCAATTCGCGAAATTCGCCAAAATTGCGGGGGAAAATTTCACGTTTCAGCAGTTTTTATATGAGTTTTTATAGTGATCTCAACTTTAAAATTGTTTGAAGTCGAACAAAAAGCCACAAGACCGGGACATTTAATGGCAGGCTGGGCAATCACTTATCGTATAGCCGCTCCGCGCTGTGACCAATCTCTGTGTACTGACGGTATACTGTTGTTGTTGGAATTAGCACCTGCGGGGCCAATTAACGCTCAATTGTTCGTTTGAGAGAAATGGGGAGAGTGGGGGTGGAGTCGGGGGGGGGGGGGGGGGGGGGGGGCGAAGCACAGACTAGGACCGAGGATGCTTGTAAGAACAGCGATGATCTCCAAATAGCGCGCCTGTTGTTTATGATTATAAACTTGACCAAGTGTAAATCACGGTAATCACTAATAGGCCGTTTGAACTTTTATATGGAATAAAACACAATGGGACAGGCTTAAGGTATATTCTTAATGCTTGTATTCAATATCTTAGCCTACATTACACTCATACGCGTGTATATTCGTTAGAAGACGTAAATAAATGGATAACATAAAAAAGAAATCAAACTTCAATATCCTACAAACATACAACAAGCAGTAAGTGGAGAGAGAAGCAGTCACGCTGTGCGAAAATAAGTTGATGTGTATAGGCCTACGTGTAACAGAACTGCACGTGCATGTAGACTGTATACTGCTACAATATGCACACTTAGCTTTGAAGAAATATTATCTGGTATAGGATATGCATTCTATTGCTGAGATTGGTAGGCCCCCTATCACCTATTGCAGCATGCATGGGCGAGAGTCTGCCTTGAATAAATCTTAATATGGGCGTCCACAAAACTTAACGTCTCTCCAGTACTACGAACACTCAGCTATGCAACAGGCCACTGAGGGCAATGTGGTGATCCGTTTAGCGTCAGTCCCCATTACTGCACCGACTTTATCATTTGTCTCTGTCGCTGATACTCCCCCCCCCCCCCGTCTGTAATAGGCATGACTCAAGTTGGTCGGTTGTTGTCGACTTTTCAAATAACTCTCCGTTCGTTCGGAAGGCCGAGTTGAAACTTCAAAGATGCAGCGTAAACGGCGGCAGGGAGTGTTCTGTTGTATCAATTACACACGAGTATATAGCCTAGCGGCCCTTAGCGGGGCTCCTTTGGTCGTTGTAAGCTACAACGATAGAGCACGACCAATTCAAGATTTGCGAAACGGGGTGAGGTGTCGTCTGTTTGGTTTGGGGCAGTGAAACAGGGGCTATTTTAAATACGGGGTGTTTATTTTTGTGAAGACGACTTTGTGAAAGCGATAGCCCATAGAGCAAAATTAGTGGTCTGTAAAATTTGAATTGTCACCTCGTTAGACCGCACGTTATAAAGGGCCTATTCGAAAAAATTACAAAGACGCGCATTCGCATAAATTGGGTCCAAAGGCCAGATCCATTCGAAAAAACACGCGAGTGACAGCACTGTATGCAAATAATGATCATTATTGACTCTGGATTTTTACGCAATATATCCTTACTAGTGCTGTCTTCTGGTCGACTGGCGACCTAATGGTAAACTATTGCACCAACTCGTGATTTTGACTTCCAGCATCGCGGGTGTCGGAAATGTGATGTAGAGTTCACGTTGATGATAATGATGTTTCTTATGTCTTTCTTTAAAAAGCATGTTCATTTGAGGTTGTGTTGAAATGTTAGTTAGCAGCATTTATTGCGGATATATCTTGTTGCTTGCTGTAAACTTTTGGCTCGAAGTGATTTTTTTGTGGTTCTTTGATTGGTTTCTTTATTTGCTTTGCTTTCTCGCATTTTTTGTATTCATTTTTTTACTCTGTCTTGGACGAATAAACTTCATATATATTTTAGATAGGCTATTATTTTACATATTGTGTTCAATTTGTTATTTTCCTATACTCGTTGATGAATCAAAGATGCATACACTTGGAGAAGCAGAGTCGTCTGACTGTAGTCCGTATGTGGTCGCTCATCTCGTCGACGATAAATCAAGACTCAGTCCGACACGCAGGCGACAAGACGTTGATTTGTTCTCCGACCGGTCCCATACTGCCGCCCTCCTCGCTGAACGGGGGGCGTGGCTAGACGATTTGCCCTCGGGGGGGAGGGGGGGGAAGAGAGGGGAGAGTGCGAGTTGAGCGTATGTCCTACAGTGCACGCGGTGGGAGGGGCGAGATGTTGGGTCAAAAGGTTATCGGCCGATTGCTAAGACGCAAGCTACGTTTGCTAATAAAGTTTATAAAGAGTGTATATTTGTATTCAGACAACAGCATCAATGCGGGCATTTTAACCTAAGGCAAAAAATTATCCCAATCTTTGCCCTCTCTACCCATACAGAAGCTATGAAACTACAGCTTCAGAATAGCGCAATCTAGGAAACGGCCCATGTAATGCATATAGAGATGGGAAAACATCATTTGCTAGAATCGGTGGTGCGCGAAAGTGCAACAGACTATTTCATTTTTTCACTCTACACCGCATCTGTCGTTGACGAATAAAGTTCATAATATTTTCTATTTCAATTCTTCCCTCATTTAAATCGTTCCCAATAACCGTAAATGGGTCCGGCTTCTAAACTCAAACGCTCGCGTATAGAAAATCCTGCGCGGTTGCTCCGCTGTCACACCTAACGCGCAAGTTTGCGGAAAGCAAAAACCGTTGGACTGCCGCGACTGAAGTGTGCGTGAGAAAGTTCCGGCTAGAGGGACGCACATGAAAGCTCCGAGTCCCGCGGCTACGATAACTGCATCGATTCGCCGGATAGAATTTCAAACGACATGAAAGCGTCAAGCGGCTCTCGGGCCCGCTCGAATAATACAATGTTTTATGGTCGTATACCATTGGGGGATGCACGGAGAGGGGGGGGCGATGGGGGACATCGCCCCCCCCTCCAGAGCTCTGCTGGAGGGCGAAAAGGGACGATAGCCCCCCCCCCCAGAAGCGTGAATTTATAATGCAGTGGAGTGGGTTTGAGAAGAAATCGATCGCCCAGACTGTCGCCTCTGAAGTGAATCGTTCCCCCGCCCGAGGTTCAGGAAGGGAAAAAATGAATAGATAAAAGTTTGGGATAGAAAAAAATTCTGTCAGCACCCGCCCCCCCTCGCCCACGAGTTCAGCACGGAAAAGAAAAATCAGTCTTCGGCCAAGCTCCCCTCCCCCAGGATGGCGGGCTGGATCCGCCCATGCCGTGGACACTGCGGGCTTCTGCGTGTTGGATTCGGGTGAAAGGTCGTACGCGGTTTACAGTGGACAGTGCGATGAAATTTAGAGATTGTGACCTGTGAAAACAAACAGTGTTGTAGGTTGGCTGAGAGTGTATAGTGTGGGGTATTGGCTCATAATCACCGCTGAGGGCGGCGGAAAATTTGTGTCTCGCGTTGCAGTTGTCCCATTGACTATAGAAGGCTTAGGCTGCGTTTCAGGACGCGGCTTAACGCTTATTGGCCATCGGCATAAAATTAACCTTTCGACTACTGTTTATTTTTGTTTTGTTTAAAATTAAAATGATTGCTGCGTTAGCCTATATTGTAAGTCAAACTTATCAGGAAAGTCGATCCATGTTTAACATAGGGGGAGGGGGGGGGGGGGGGGGGAGGTGGGAAGAGGGGGGAGCGGGGGGCGAAAACCGCTCCCGGAAGGGGGATAATATAGCCGTAATCGTGAACTGTGAAGAATAGTGGTGAATGATTAGGCTGACCTGTACCTTTACTTATTACCTTTTTGACTGTTGATAAAAATGTATTTACATATATTTGAACGCTGACGCAGCACTGAGAATTACTTGTCTTTAATTCCTCACTTTCAGTCAATTTTTAAATTGGTTGACCTTTTAAAGCTAACACCTATTTCCATTTGCTACGTGTGGGTAATAATAACGTTCAGAGCATCTTTGGCCTGATCATCCCGAGTAGTTTCTAACGTCACAACATCGATATCTCGTGCGAAAGACACCCGCTGCCTGTCGTGCCCGGTTGACCCCTGCCTGACCTTACAGTCCAGCTGTCCTCCTGTCATTGTTCCCCCTCAGGGTGGAACACAGAACACGAACTCTTTCCATTATCGCTCGATAGGGCCGCCACTGTCGTCACCTGCAGCGAGTCAGTTAGCCTGCGGAGGGAATTAGAGACTCGGCGAAAATTTCGAACAAGAAGAAATAAGAAAAGAACGGCCGAGGCAAAAGTCCGTTGAGTTGACAAGGGCTGTTATTTTATCGGAATGTCGACTTGAGTGTGCTTAGGGTATTGTTACACGCTGTGCGTGGTATTAGGCTAGATTAGATAGATGAGATTTTTCAGAAAGAACACTCGGACTTATAGTTGACGAAGCCCAATATTGTATTTGCCTGCTGGCAGTGCGAGTTTTACTATTTAAAAAAATCGAACATAATTGTGCTTCAGTTTCGATCGTAAATCAACTATATAACACAGTCATGAACTTCATTCGTCTGGCGTTTGGCGAAATAAGCAACACTGAAAATACAACTTTGAAAATACAGCAACACTCCAATTGTTTTATCCATTTCCCTATCAGTCTTCTATCAATTCCCCTATAAGTCTTCTATCAATTCCCCTATGAGTATTCTATCAATTTCCCTGTAAGTCTTCTATCAATTTCCCCATAAGTCTTCTGTCCTGTCTATTCTCCTTTAAGTCTTCTATATCGATTCCCCTATAATTCCCCTGTAAGTCTTCTATTCATCTCTCTATAAGTCTTCTGTACAATCTGCTTTATTTAGCTTACCCGCAGCCAATGCGTGCAATAATGTTCGTCACATCCCCCCGCATGTGTTGTTTATGCTAGCGGACCCTCGGCGCTTCGGCGCCTTCCCCCGTGCTACAACATTGGTAACTGTATCGCGACTGTTTACGCGCCACCCCCTGTGAACCGCTGTGCAGCCGCCCCACCTGCCCACTCCCCCCCCCCCCGGTGCTTTACTGGCTGC
>JAQIWG010008415.1:0-11440 GCA_034695025.1 Chamaedrilus cognettii | reverse complement strand
AAATCCGGAACCGGAAGTGTGTAGCCACTGTATATCTCAATGTGCACTCTGATTAATTTGTGGTTTTTTGAGGCATTTTTAATTTTAGCACTTTTTTCCCCTAAATGTGCATATTTCACTCCCTCAAAAATTTGACATTGAACTGGCCAAATTTAATTTTTGACTGTTACAAAAAAAAGTGCCCCATTACTGAAAAAATGCATATTTTCAAATTAATTTGCAGGAAAAAGACCTTTGTCCTTACCGTCCCTCCCCAACTCTATTCCTGACTTCATTCGAAGGGGAAAATGTGCTTTATCGTGCTAAAATAGTCAAATATAGTTTTTATGGCCAAAGAAACAATAATGTCTTTTTTCCCCAGTACCAACAGGTATTTTTCAGCAAAGTTAGTGGCAGCACTGGCTACATTGGCAGAATAAGGCCAAGTATGGTGGCTCACACTACTGAGCTAAGGAATCGGCACTGGCAAACTTTTAACATAGTGGGAGCGAGGACTTGATATGCATAGTGGTTAACGAGAAGACGACGCGACGACGCACACGTCGACGCACGCGTCGTCCCTGAAGCCCTGTCTTCCCGCAAGACGTATCATCACAGCCGCCTTCCCGTGAAGACCGTTGTTCGCGGAAGACGCCGGGAAGAATAGCCCTGACGACCCAATGTGCAAGCACCTTAAGAACGCGCAGAGAAGATGATATTGATGGCTCGCTCATGGCGTCCTGTCCCTGTTTGCTTATACCAAGCATAAACAGGCTCATCCTCACCAGACTCTTACCAGTCCCACAGCCATCATCTCAAATCGTTCTACTCACTACAGGGTGTAGTGTCAACTACTCACTACAGGGTGCAGTATCACTACTCACTACAGGGTGCAGTGTCACTCAGCAGCTGTCACCGCATACATTTTTCCAAACGCCCCACGCACTCCAATAGATTTAAACCCTGATCAAATCGCCCATTGAAACCGCAGGGAAAGGGGAAGATCTCCCAGTCCCGTCGCTCAACCCAGTTTAATGAGTCCAAATTGAGAGTGACACATTGTATCGGTTAATCTTTAACCCCTGACAGAGAGGAGCGCCCAGAAGGTAAGCCGCTGGAATAGCAGCCCGCGGGGACTTTATTCAAGCTGAAGGGGTGAGGCTGTCTAAATAGCCCGGAGCTGATAGATCGCATCATGCCAGCCGTCAGTGCCAGTCTGCCAGCTGTGGGCGAGCCACGCTAATGCACGTCGAGGGTTAATCAAGGTGACCGCTCTCATAGGGTCTGTTTGGGTGTTCAATGGGACCCTGGGTCACTGGCGCAGGGTCGCGGGGATATCTGCGGTGGGTCATGGTTAACTGTCGCTGACCAACAGCAATTCTTTGATTGGTTGGCAAGCGCTTGCTTTGTGGAAGAATTTTTATAGAAAATGCAAGTAAGAATATATTCCTTTCAGATGGATTTAGATTGAAGTGAATTATATGTTGGCAGTCAAATTGCGGGATGAGCTCATGCATTCTGAATGTCAAATGCTGCAACTTAGTAAATGATCCAGAAATTAAAAGAGTAGGCCCCTGAAAAAGCTCTAAGAAAAACTAATAATAAAATGCTTAATAAATAACAATTTCAAAAATATACTGATCTGTGGCATGATGAATGTTTTTAATGTATTGTAAACTCTGACACTGCAAGTGCTGACGCTATCGCTTAGCTAAGCCAATTAACGCATTTGCTAATAATAATAATAACAGTGTCATGTATTATGATACTATATATAGCATTCACCTAAGCGTCAGATAGATTGCAAAAATTGCTGTGCTGCTTTGTTTGCCTACAAAACTCTTGAAATCAGCTGAACCATTAATACTTCAACAAGCAATTGCAGAGAACCAATGCGGAAGCGGATGGCAACGAGAATTGACCTATACATCTTACTTGACCATCGAGATGGGATTGGACAGAGAGGATTTGTGGGTGAAATAAAATGTTCCCTGCGTCCAGTAATATAGCGCTGCTGACGGAGTGTTCTCGTTTCCTATGTTCAATGTCATGAGGATTATTCTAGGAGGCACGGTACTGCAGGCACACATTGTAACAAATGTTCATGGCATAAACCTGCTGGTGGAAATTCATTTTATGAATACATCTCTGGGTAAAATTTGAATCTTTCAATGTAATTATGAAAGGGTTGAAAGTTTTACTTACTATTACTGGGCGTACTGGGCTGGATACAATACATAGTGCAAAACGGTCCAATGATCGTAGTGCATGCCAATGATTAGAAGGGCCTACATCGCCATGCTCACAATGCTTATACCAACAACACATACACTGTGCATAGTTACAGCTTAGCATAGTGGACAGAAAGAAGTTAGTAAAAGTTGATTTTTTCCCAAGGTTCCCATTCATGAAGGTAAACACTGCAGCCCTGACTCCACATTATCAAAGCTTTCATCCAGTTCAAATTAAGTTTGCGTCTAGTTTTGTGGTTCGAATTAGACAATGGAATTCCCTGCCAGTGTTGTCTGGAATAATCTACTGGTTAATGTGAAACACAAAACTAAGCAAAAGTTAATTCAAAAATAAATCTAGGTCCAGCAATCAACTGTTAGTAGCCTCAGAACACTACCTCACTTCCAGTTTTTAACCAACTATAGTACAGCCTGTACAAACATTAAGCGACCTGCTCCTCAGCTGAAGCAGCCCCTAGGGTGCAGCTACTGGGGAAATCCAGGCAAGAACTGGTTCATGCTCAGCCGATCAGCCGCCAACAGTTGAGTCGAGTGCTAACCCAATCATGCAAATGAAGCCAGATTGACCACGCGGGGGAAGGCCCAGCAATCACTGCATGCAGCGGTACAGTTACTGTACAGAGTACCTTAGGTCAGCGGCGCAGTCTGCGGCAGTCATCCAAGCAAATTAGATGAAGCTGAACGCAAATTGAATTGTGGGATTGATGATGCAGACAGGAAATTGGTTAGCGTGCGACCAACTGCTACCTTGATTGTCGTGTCAACTAGAGTTACAATACCGTATATGTGACCTGGAATTATAACTGAGAACTGATTAACTGACCACGAACTGTATTGATAAAATCGATACAATACTAATTGTGTCATCAGTGTCAAATACAAAAAGTTGGTACCGCACAGCGGCTCTCAGTTTTTCATCCAAAGTAGCACGAAATTATGAAACAATTATCATCACTTAAACCGGCCCATATGGTGCAACATAATACATTAGATTCATGACATTAAAACAAAGCACAACTCAGATAACTCAAGCCGATTCAGTGTGCCCACCATACACCACACTTTGCACACAAACTCTTAAAAGAGCTGCAACCCGCGGCATAGATCAGCTAAATCCTTATCACTTTCCTCTTTCCTCCATATCAATTTCCACCACCCAGCTCCACCTGCGGCTATCTACAGGAATGAACAGCTCGGTTTGAGTGCCAATGGCCAGGCTCTAATGTTCCAGGAATCATCAGCCAACCTTTCGTGTTAGTTGGGCAAGATCCCATATAATATGTGGCTGTGCGCGCTTATTTCAACCTAAGATAAAATCCCTACAGCTTTCCTGATCATGCGGCACAATGGCAGCACAAAGCCATAGTGAACCAGGTATCTAAGTTGAATATATATATTGAACAATCTGCAGTTCAATTTTTAAACAGTAACTTAGAAGCACACCAGCAACACACGAATTGTAAAATATTGTATACCAAAGTGTGTTCAAGGCACCAATATGGCGATCCCAAGGATACATTATACATGTAGACTGTATAGTCTATGCCGCTACGTTACCGCACAATGAACAGGCTTCCCCTCAATATATAACATTTGCATAAATACTTCGCGAATACAATGAAACACAATCACATCTGCGCTTATCAATAATTAAATCTGAATCAGTCTACCAACTTTATACATGGCATACAGGACTACGCTGAGTATGGCTTATTCATAGCCAGGGTCGAGGGAAGGAGTAAATTACACTGCAAATAAATCTCAAAGGAGCTTTAAGGTGCTAACAAAGGAGCCAACCTCTTCGAAAGTAAAATAATAGCAAAGCCATTCATTACAATCGCCAAATCTTTTACAGACCCTCCCATGATCACAAGTCCATTGCAATCACCAACAAACACACACCACAATATACAGACTTCAAAGGGACACGATCTGCCAGCAATACCATTACCCACTCGGTGCAATACAATAACGTAGACAAATAGTGTTCAGGCAATCGCTCCCAGGCAGTAAGATACGCCTGCCTACGCGTACACAAACTGATCCCCGCGTGTAATGCCTCATCGTGCAAAGACAGTGACATCATTGACAGGGTTGATTCAGGCTGGCACGCCTGTCTGTATGCGTGGTATTACGGTGCTTTAACCAATACAATACAATCGAAGATAGGCGCTTGAGACTCAAACTTTAGCAGTCTACTCCCAGAAATAACTTCTGGCCAGTGATAGTGTGGTATTGGGTGTATGCTCAGAAGCATGCATAGCGACCATATGTTTGCAATGATGGTCAGAATGAATGCTACATACTAGCCAAGGGATTATGGCATTGAGAGGGAATTAGATTGAGTGCTATAATTGTAGGTATGTATGTATGCCATTTTATTGCGAGCGCAGATAATATAAACATCAATACGATATATAAAATATAATCCGCTTGAAAAGGGAGACTAAAGGCCCTAGAGGCGCTAACACGGTTCCCATCAAGTAAAATTGGAAAGATTACCGTCAAGAATGGACAACAAAGGAGCCCATAGAACGCAGCAAAACTGAAATAGAATTATTTAGAAGAATCAAGCATTGCGAATCTCATATCTCTTTTTTGAAGAGAAGAAGAAAGCAAAACCAAATTCGCAGAAGAAACCGTGTGAGCAATGTTCAATGTATTAATCATGTAATTAATACATAATATCTACCGGAGGTATTATCATTTCTAACTTCTGTAAATCAGTATTCTCCACAATATCCAGGCCCCTAAATAGCCACAGGCATAATTATTAGCGTCACTCCAACTGTCTATTTCAGCTAACTGTGAGAGAAAGGAGCTCCTGTATGGCGATCATCGGTCAAATTTCCTGAACAAGGCTAATGGTTAGCGAGATGCTATCGCTGGATTATCTCCCAGAATAATTCTATAGCTGGCATTTTTATTAGCCGATCAGCAGTTCCACCCTTTCAATTATCCTCATGGCTTATAACTTGGACAGAAGGCAGCTAACACAAAGCGGCCCTAACGCTGCAGCTACAATAAGAGTGTCCGGGTAGCGATGGGCAATCACAAGGCCATTATTACAGGTTTCTATAATGCCATTGTCCTCCTATAATTCTCATGGCTGTCAGAAAATAAAACCCACCATATCACGGACAAATATGTGAATTCTAAAAAATCGAAAACGAATATTGGGCGATTAAATATTTGCACTGGGTAATTGAACCGTCACAATGTGATCGCCAAGCTATAGGTAGAAAAATAGCAAATATTTGTAGTTGTAGCCTATATTGCAATGAAACCGATATACAATATTCATTCTGAAAAAGATCCAGTCTTCATGTACCGGTATCGAAAACAATTTTTCCGATTTTTGCATTTAGTGTCAGCAATAATGTCCATGAAAGTTAAGAAGGTAGTGTGGCAAACTTACTAACAAATCAACCACGTTATATTCCTCATTAGGGTAAGGAGAGGCTATGAAGCACACTAACCAGCTGCCATAGATAATGTGTGCTTAATGACTGCAGTTGAAACGATTATTAGCTAAGAACCAGTTTTTGTACATTCAAAGAGGTAGGACCGGACTCAAGCCCACTTAGCTAAGGAATTAAGTATGGACTTGAGTGCTGTTTGAAAGAAAACAGAACCTATAATTGGCAAGCAATAGCTTTTTATATGCATGCACTACAGTACCACTGCAACACAAACATATAGTATTGAAGACTTCAAGACTTTCAAGTCAAACAGGTGCAGATGTATCGATTTAGCAGAACCACAGACTAAGTATGGCACAAATAAAGCAGTCTGCCAGCGCTCTTCTGAAACGAAAGTTAAAAGTATTGTTATTTATTGCTTGCAGCTTTAGTAATAACCCACACTCTACGATAATGAACAAACATAGCTTGGGTTTTAATGTAAAGATTTCAGCATGTAGTACATTGGACTACACACAACAATACTTAGATTTTAAACTGAATTGCTCTTAGTGCAGCTCATGATAAATATAGACTTGTGACACTGCACTGCAAATATCAACACTATCCAAGCTTAACCAATTACAAATTTACCATTTAAGTTCGATTTGTACACTGAATGAACTCCCAGTTCATAATGTACTTGAACTAGCTGGACCTGTAGCGATCTACAGCAGTCTGAACGTGGCTTGTACTATATTGGAATCATAATATTGTAGTCCTGCAGCGAAGCCCTAACAAAGGATAGTATAAACGCTCGTTGGGAGGGAAAATCTATTGCACCTGTCCTGTCAAAGATCTTCATAAACAAGTCTGGAGGAGATAGCAAGGGTGTATCGTGAAATTTGCCTTGCACCCCCCAATGCCTATAAACCATGATTCTGAAAACTTCAGAGGAAGTATAACATTACCGATAAGTTTATCATAGATAAGCCCAGAATCAGCCTCAGTTGTACTATGACAAAACAATTACAGGTGCCATAACCAAGTGAAAATAACCAGATCCGGTGCGAAGGATTTATAAGGATGTTTATAGCTTAAATAAGCTTTGCCAGAAGGGAAACCAAAATATTCATATGCTGGCCAAACAAAGAAGAGATAATAATAATACAGTAGATCCACCACACACGCACACTGCAAAAATATGAATGCATATCATATTTTAAATATTATTGTTAATAAAATAATATTATTAATTAATTAATGCCTTATTAATCAAATAATGGCATTATACTAATTAACGCTTAAAATGGTAGAAACACATCATGATAGAAACTCAACGTAAAATACATTCTAAGTCAGTCATATTCTACATCATAATTAAAAAATAGATGCGTACCTTTAAAATTAATAAAAAAGCTAACTACTTCAAGACAGTCTACATTTTATTTTTCTTACGCAATTAATAATCAAAATGCCTTCTCCCTGCTCCAATATATGACAGGCAATACTACCATTAATTATAATTTTTTCTATTATAAGAATTTTTTAGTACAAAAACATTCAAAGGAAATTTAGAGACAAACTTTGACCCTTGTACGTCTTAAATTTATATAAAAATATCGTAAATGATAAACACGAATTTAACAAGAGAATGTATGAAAACACACCAACCTGACGCTGGTCTGCAGAATCCCATGAGAAACGTCAGCCACAATAAATGCCCCCGCCACCGCCGACCCTCCCTAATAAATTCTGTCTTCCCTATTAGCCGCATGTTAGCCATTATTCTGCAAAATTTGTAGCACTACAGCGCTGGACAGCACTCTACGCTGTATTATTGAAGCAGGACAAATGTAAAACTCCAGAGTTGCGTGGTACCTTGTAAATCATATCACCTAAGCCTGGACTCCTTCCATTCACCATGCAGCCTCTCTACATCTGTCAGTGTCAACAGTCTAACTGCCCAATCGGTCAAACCTGACATTGTCCACATTGCTGCAAAACTCCAACAGAGCTCTAAGCCGGTACGGTCCAAGTCAGCCAGGCTACAGGACTACATACCGGCCAGCACACAAGGGTACATCGGCTGAGCTGGGTAATATCCTTGGAGTCACTGAAGAGATTCTTGGTCGATTGTCCATCGAGGAGCGCAATCAGAGGGCATTGTGAGTGAAGCCAGGCTATCGCTGTGATACAGTGATACAGACTTCAGTTATAACTCAGCTGATGCATCATGCATCCATACTGCAACTTAGCCTACTCCTGATGGCACTGAAAGGAATCACAAATATACCAGCTGTACTTGCAAGCTGCATGATATACCGTAGGGCATTTATTGCTGCACCTAACATAGCTTTTAGGCATCATAATTCAATTCTAGGAATATGTATACGACATCACAATTTTATAATTACCGTAATATTACGGGAAACAATTATATAATTACCGTAATATTACACAGAAACGCACAGAAATTAAATGTAGGCGCATGCGAATATTTGCTAAGGAATCTGTAAAAAATGTATTTTAACAACATTGCCGTTCACGATTTAATGCAAAAATCTTTCCAAGAAATTTGCAACGGCCTTGTAAAAACTTGAAAAAAAATATCAATTTTTTGCCATTTTTGGCTCAATAGATGCAAAAATTTCAGTTCTTCCACAGGGACTTCCACAGGGACTTCCACAGGAACGCTACTATGGACTAAACTTCAATCAACAACCCCCAGTGTAGGCTTACCGCAGTCAAATCAAGGTGTACACAGGTGGTTCATTAGAGAACAATCAGATAGCCTACCAACCAGCGGCTGTTCAGTTTCCCAACTGACTATTGATTGGTCAGGTAGACTATAGCCTACATTCTTCAAGGCACCAATAAAATCACTGCTCCACGCGGCCAGATCCATTTCTGCTAATCAACTCCATGGAATCAGTACAAGCTCAGCAAAAGCTGGGCATAATATTTGCTACGCGCGAACATATGTTGCATACCGGTATACAAAATGATATGTTTTATGGCTTTTTAATTTTCTATTCTGTGCAATCGAAAGCAAAATATTGATTGCCTTAACAGCATATAATTTAACAACATTTAAGCGCTTTCAATCTCAAATTATGCTACCGTACATAATTGTTCATTCAGAAGGAAATCATTTACAATGCTAATACTGTATTAGTATTTAAAGCAGCATCCATTTTCTCGTTACGGTATTTTTATCGTCATAAATAAATTGTATGCGAATATCATGTGAATTGTACATAAAGCAGCTTTATATCTTGACCAAAGTTCAAGTGAGCAATAAAATGTTTCAACACTCCGACAAATGAAAAATTTGGCCCGAGAATGACTCTGTGACCACCCTCCCCCACTTCCCTACTTTTGCCGTATAGATTGTTAATTTTGTTTAGGCTACAACTGGCGCTGGACTGGGTGGTCAATGGAAAATGTTTCCCCTGGTCCAGTTACAACTTGATGATTAAGCACCTCCCAACTGGGCATGAATAGTTACAACATCTCCCAATTCACACATCAAATTTCAACAGTTAATATTCCCGCAGGTAATATTCCCATAGATAAACAACCGCACTAAATACATGTAGACTACAATACATACATAACCTGCATAATATTATCGTCAAGGTATTATAGAGAAAAAAGCCTCTAGATCATAATTATGAGTAAAACATCTTATATTCAAGGATTATACCGGTGCTGAACAAGAAAAGATCACGCACTTTAAACGTCTCCTACATTATCATCTTAGCCACTGGATTACGCTACTAAATGTTTCTGTTAAGAAATTAAGTAGGGGCTAAGCCTGCAGTTGACTACCAAAATATTGATGGAGCTTTACTGCTAAACTATCAACATTTATCCTAGCCTAAATATAAATAACAATGGTCTATGCCAATAACCAGCCAATGCCTTGTAGCCCAATTACACAGTGACATAGGCCTACAGTACAATCGGCGGCTCATGCATTAAAGCTTAAACCGTTATCATTAACACTGGCAGCACTGATAGCATTGATCGGGGGAAGAATACATAGAAAAATAGTTTAGGGCAACTAGGCAGCACAAAAATACAAAATAAATACATAAAACATACACAATGCAGCTGAGCTGCAAGCAATGATAGTAGTGTGCAGTGAGCCAGTGACACTGCTTTTGTCTATGGAGCACTATGACTGAAAAGTCAGACATCTTTATTATGGCGTGAAAGAGCAAACTGAGCGAAGAGTTACGGTGAACGATAATAGGAGATACAACGACACTAACGTTTTAGACCAACTTTTAACTGATTTTACACCACACTGTGCCAGAACGAAATGAACAAAAAATGAAGTTCAGAAGTTTCACACTCTATTTACACTCAATTCAATTCCAATGGACATTATAAAATCTTTTGCTAAGCAACCTTACTGTTTTGAAGTTCTACGTTAACATGGTTTACTTGGACTTTTTCAATAAAATCATTATAATGATGAGTTTCTTTCGCATTCGAGACTTTGGGGGCATGAGGAGTGCAAGCTCAGCATTTCGTCAAGGACTTGGGCAAGCGGATTACAGCTGTCACAGGGGAAAATAGAGAGACTATGTACTTGAGGCAGCGTCTCTCAATTGCTATTCAGAGAGAAAACGCGTTGTCTATCAGAGGAACTTTGTCAGTGGATGAACTGCAGTCTTAGGCACTTGGACTATTGAACTTGTTTGGTATTGTTTGACTCTAACAGAAATTGACAGATGCCTTTTTGGACTGGACACTGCACGCTTATCTAAGTATTGTACAATTGTATAATAAATAAATGAGTTATTTAGGATTAAGTTTAGGCTTAAAGTTATATAGTAGGCTATTATACTGCGGGCATATTATGTATCGTTGTTTTGATTTAACGATCGATTTGCTGCTGCCTATAGATCTACTGATCAACATGGTTCATGCACGCATGCAGTACTGAAACATTCAGTACCGGTATCGACTACCCTGGGCTTTATCTACACCCCCCCCCCCCAACACCCCTCCTACACCCCCCCCCCACTTTTTGAGATACACCCCCCTACACCTCCCAAAAATCAGGGCTTGAACACCCCCCCTGAGGGTGGAGGTATAGGGGGGGGTGTAGTAGTGAGAAAAATTTGACAATCCATGTGCAGAATGAAGAATGGAGCTGAAAAAATGAACACTGCTAAGAAGTACATGCGGAAAAATTTTGTTAGCACCCCATCCCCCCCCCCTTCCCCCCCCGGTCGTGAGTTCTCAGGAGGAAGAACAAAGTGAGCTGAAAAAGGTTCTTCATGGCTCGTAAAGTTTCTGACACTCCCCTGGATTTTCTGACACCCCCATTTTAAAAATCCCGGATAAATGCCTGCGACTAGCGATTCTGTAAGTGTGGCTTAAGCGATTTTGCGTACATAGGCCTATAGATCTGTTAGCCAAGGTGCACGTACATACCTACAGTGGTTGCGTGCAGTTTGTGGCGCCTGCAGTATACGACAATGTTCAAAGTCCTAAAGTCCAACGTCAAGTTCATATACAGACCTATGTGTCTGCTATCGGAGAGAATGATTATGTAGGCCTATCAACAGATAACCAGTACGCCTTCATTTGGCACATAACTGCATGTATCTACGTACTTGCGACCGGTGCACTTAGTGCGTGTGCGCCAAAGGTACTATATACACGTAGGCCTGGATCCTGAAGCGCAACGATCGAAGGACATTAACCTTCTGTATACAGTATTGCTCAAAAGTTTGAGCCCACCAAGTAAACCGTTCAAGGTTAAATTCCAATTATATTTATCAGGCA
>JAQIWG010008414.1:0-11440 GCA_034695025.1 Chamaedrilus cognettii | reverse complement strand
TGTTTTGCGTATCGATTTTTTATTTAATTAAAACAGCGCACTGCTGTGTGTTGCACGGACACGTGACGGCGCGCAAGGTCAACCGTTATATTCAAAGCTGCTGTCTTCAAAAATGACAAATAAATGCAAAATTGTGACACGAAAATCACACAGACACATTCACAAAAATTGTGAATGCAAAAATTGCCATCAATAAAACCCTCAAAACTCTGCCCCTCCGGCCAGGGGGGCACGTGCCGTTCTGCCAGCCCTGGTTGCGGCTACGGTTGGGGTACGCGGTGCTGGAGTGGATATATAACCGCTTGTGTTTTAATTGAAGCGGGGTCGAGTCTAGTTGCGCTGGTGCCCGTGCCATTGCCGGCCATGCTTTTGCTTGCCTAAAATACCTAACCACAAACCTAACCCTAACTCTAACTTTAAAACCCTATCGGGGCCCTAATCCCTCGCCTCGGTCTATTTTCAGCATTATATGGGCAACGGCTTGACCTATACATGTACATTACACATTGTTTGGGCACCAGCACCCTCTAGACTCGACCCGTGTTTGATCCCATCCACATCGTCGCCATTTTGTGTGTTCCCGGTCCACAGCTGGGGAAAGCCCTACAGGTGGTCAGGGACCAATGAAATCGCGTTATTGGTACATCACCTAGAGCAGTGCGCCGTTTTAACACCTGAAATTTTTGCAAAAGACGATACTATGGAAGAGACAAGGAGTGTCACCGGTGTGGTTATGTCATGCACATGGCGTCATACGTGTAATTATGACATGACTTGTACGCGTAATTATGAAATACGATATATATTTTTTAAAGTGATGATATAGCATAAAACTAGGCAAAAATGATTTAGGATATTTAAAGATTCATTTGATAGTATTTTACTTTATTGCAGTCGATGCAATGAAGGAACGGAGAAAGAAATATATGCTTCTTAAATATAAAAAAAATGATAATTTAAATCTTGGATCAAAACGTTTAAGGTACCGTAATATTATCTCAAGGTTTTCAAATGTCCTAAATAGCTTGCAGGACATGTCGAGATACAATGATAATTATTTATACCTAGACTCGGATGTGTGTATGGTCCCTAGTCTCTAATTAACAAGTAGCTAACTGACGTAAGTTCGACTCCTAGTCGCCAGTCGAATGCTGATTATCTGTCTCGCATGCAGTCCTTAGCTGATTGGCTGTGAGGCGTGCAGTCCCTAGCTGATTGGCTGTGAGGCGTACAGTCCCTAGTCCATGCTACAGGAGCCCCACGAGCTCTCAGACGAGAAGACGGTGTCGTGCTGCTGCTGCATCTCCGGGTCCATCGACGCGACCATTACGATCAACAAGCGCGCCTTTGTGCCAGGCGAGACGCTCTTCATCAGCGGTGTCATCAACAACAACAGCAACACGACCGTCAACCGCGCGCGTGCCATCGTCAAACAGGTGCGCGGTCATGACCTTTAATTGACCTTGAACTGAATTTGGATTAGCCTTGAATGTTACTATGTAAGTTCTTGTGGTGTCACTAGCACTGGCCTTTGCAAACTCTGGTAAGAATTATTATTGCATGCCTGAATTCAGAGTTGAGGATGATAGTTGAGGATGATAGTTGAGGATGAGAGTTGAAGAGGAGAGTTGAGGATGAGAGTTGAGAGTTGTGAGTTGAGGATGAGAGTTGAGGATGAGAGTTGAGTTTTGAGAATTGAGGATGATAGTTGAGGACGAGAGTTGAGGATGAGAGTTGAATTTTGAGAGTTGGGGATGAGAGATGTGTTTTGAGAGTTGAGGATGAGAGTTGAGTTTTGAGAGTTGAGGATGAGGGATCGAGTTGAGGATGATAGTAGCAGATGAGAGTTGAGGATGAGAGTTGAGGATGAGAGTTGAGGATGAGAGTTGAGGGTGAGAGTTGAGGATGAGAGTTGAGGATGAGACTTGAGGATGAGAGTTGAGGGTGAGAGTTGAGGATGAGAGTTGAGGGTAAGAGTTGAGAGCTGAGAGTTCAGTGTCTATGCAAATTGCATGGCAGTATTCCGTTTAAGAAAGGAAACAAATCTAACTAGCATAGAAACGTGGTTAATATTTCAGGGTAAATACCATTCCATACATTTATAATGAAAATAAATTTTGATGCAAAGTTTTGTTGTCTCACTTAGCCCGGCCTGGGCTACTCTAATAGCCTTGTTGGTGCACTGCTGTTGTTAAGGCCTTGTCGCTGTAGTACATCCAGCCTTAACTACTCTAACATCCTTGTCGCTGCAGTACATTCAGTTCACGGCCGCCCAGACGGGGCTCTTCTCCGCCGGTACGCCGCACACGAAGAACGTGACGTCGTATGAGGTGAAGGTAGAGGGGGAGCTGATCCAGCCGGGCCAGGTGGACGTCTGGACCAACGTGCCCCTCCTCATCCCCGCGCTGCCCGCCTCGCGCCTCGACGGCTGCGGCATCATTGACATTACCTACGTCTTCAAGGTTAAACCTTGTTGTCTTGTGACCTACTTTGGCTTGCTTGTTGTAATCTATCTTGTCAAGGTTTGGCCTACTTGCTTGTTACCTGTATATTTTGTTATTGACAAATTTTAGTCGACTTTTCTGATGTGCGTTCATTAAAAGTCTGGGAGAAATGAGTAAAGAAAGAAATTTGCATAATTTTTGTCGATGGAATTATTTATTTAAAGAATTGAATATTCATTATATCGAGTGCTCCACATACGTGTTGTTCGTGTTCAGTTTTACGTTGATGTGGACTACACCAAGTTTGACATGAAAACGGACATTGTGATTGGGACAGTGCCCCTCACCATGTTTGTCCCTCCCCAGCCCCTAGTCATCACATCACAACCCACCGCAACCCCTGGTGACGAAGAAATTGGCACACCCGCCATCTACAACTCCTGTGAGTTCTTGCTTTTCTATTTATTTAAGGGATTTTAGTTAAATCATTATATTTAACGTTAAATTTCGCATAGTTAGATTTTTCTCTTTTTTTTACATTCTTCTTTAATTTATTGTTGTTAGTTAGCTATCAACTGCAGTGCTTACTATGTAAACTTGTCACTTTGAGTATGTTACAATAAATTACAGTATGTTTTCTACAATATACAAAAAATTTGTGCAACTGTTTACAATGACAATCGTTGTTAATGATCTGTGTTGTGATACTGTAAAACATGAAAATTTTGCTGCATGTAATTTTCGCGCTTTTGGCTCAAAGAAGTTTAGCTGCACTTAGTTACTGCTTTTTTGAAGACTGCGCATTATATAGCTCCTGCACCTCTATTTTGACGCATGTCATTTTAGTGAGTTTGACAGATTCGCTAAATTCGCCAAAAAAACATTAATGTTTAACAGTAGTTAATTAGTTAGTTAATGGTTGATGAATGTAGTTTGCATGCCCTGCGCAGTGCCTCCGACGTACGAGGAGTGTGTAATGGGCAAGGTGAAGATCCGCGAGGAGAAGGACTCCGACTACATGCGAGGCAACCTCACGTGGGCGCCCATGTACCCCACCTTCCCCTTCCCCTCCAGCGCTCCCGGAGAGGTGCTCCCCATGATCATCGACGACTCGGCTCCGCCTAATCGGCCCCTCCTGCCTGTCGGCCCTAACTGCTAGTTGCTGGCTAGCACAGTTTTTTCATGTCAGGTGTGGAGAGTCTGGACTGGATTTTAAATGAGCATGCTAATTGGAAATAGGCATGCTATGGGCTATTGTATCATGTTGGCGTTCCTTGTTTAGTCGCCTTTATTGACTCACCCGGGACGCTCTGGACTGCAAGCTAATTTTTGTTCGCTGGCTTGCAGGGGCTCATATAATCTTGAACGTATTTGTGTGATATAGCTGATCAAGAGTCAGGATCTTGTTTTTTAGCGTTGATTTTACACAAGATGGAAGAACCGGCGTAGGACACCTGCATGAGATGCATGTAATTCTTCATTTTATAGCGTAGAGGCTAATTAGTGCGGTGTGATTAAGTTAGTTGCCAATTAATAGTGAGGCTTATTACTAACTGCTGATTCACAGCCAATATATGCAAAAGGTTATAATGAAGAGGATTGGAGTTTAATTAATATGGTATAGATTGACTGTATATTGATGTGTGATTAAATATATGTGGATTATTTGTATTGGTTGATGGAAGTGAGGCAAATAATTAATCAGCTTATCAATTGGTGCAGCTTGATGACAGCCTAACAAATTTTACGATGTGACTTCAGTTGATAACTAGCTAAGACTTGGTCGGTTAGGCGTAGCAGTATCAGATTTGTTGTGATGTTGGTGTTCTCAGTACATGCATGTTCAGAGATTTCTTGGGACTGTGAATAATACACATTGAAAAATATTTCCTGAATAAAGATCTGCCTTAAGTTGCTGTTACTCATCATGTCGTTTATCTAATTTAGACTTCATAGTAGTGTAGCTAATAGTAGAAGCGTGATGGTCTCAGGCCTCGCAGAATGTAGCTTAGTTACAAAACTTGACATGTGCATGCTGTTTGTAAATAGAGATCGTCATGTAATCATCGCACTGGCAAATTTGATATTTTATGCTGTAAGAATATGTGTTCAATTTTTATTAATTTTTTAACACTTAGTTTTAAAATTATTTCATATTTTACTTCTCTTGCTGGTTTGTGTTTAATTTAATTTTAATAGAAATCCTAGACATGCCGGATTCATTCAAACTGCATTCAGCTTTTAGTGGGTATCAAACATTGAAGCGATTTAGATACGACAATGAATAACTATGCTGAGTATGCTCCGTGATCATGATTGGTTAATATAATCAATAGTAAGTTTCTGATTAGATATCACTGATCTAGACACTTGTTGAAGGTATGTCGTAGTACATTATCGACAATGTTGACGGTGGATCTTCTTGGCTGGCACTTTTTCACCACTTTTGGTCCTGGTGGTTTGTAGTTTTGTATGCTTATTCTCATAGGGTTGTGTCTGTTCATGGTATTTAATTGGGTCGTAGATTTTTATGTTTTGGTTTTTCTGACTGCAGCCCTGATCTGGATAGTGCAGCAGTGCTGATGTCACGATTGGGTTCATGATTGGGAGATTAAATGATTTGAGTGAAAGCTGAGCTGTCAATGTTGCGCAGAGCAGTACATTGGAATATCTCTGTCGCAGTGGACTGCGAGGCCTCGTCGTTGATTGGCGCCTGAGGCTAGTGATGAACTTTGATGTTATGCTCTTAAAGTAAAAGCAAGAGTAAATAGGATCAAGAGATGTCAAGTTTGGACCTAATTACTGTATTTTACTGTATCTTTTCTTTGGTATATAAAGATTACATACATGTGTAACAAGGTTTAGTGGTATGCCATATGACGGACTGATACGGGAATGACTGCGCATGGTTTTGATTGTAGCCTATATGTATTGTATGCAGCTTTTAAGCTGCATACAATAGAAAAGTGCATTCTATTTTTGTGTATTCTATTGTTTCAAGATTTAAAAAAATAGTTTTAATGGATGATGCTGGATTGGATCTAGTGGGGATTGAATCTCGGTCATCAAATGTATTATTTGTCTCACTTATATCTAAGTATCGATCCATATCAATTGAGAAATTGATTAAGAAAGTGGTTCATTAGACGTCATCAGAAAAAATAACTCATGGTATTATTGGATGCTCGTTTAAAATGCAATGTGCACTATGAGTAGTTGTGTTAAAATAGCGTGTGGTTGTTTAATTTGTTCAGTTAAATTTTGACTGCGTTTTTCAGTTTCGATATTCTGGTTGAAAAAAGGCATCCTGTGAGGCTAAGTAAATTGAATGTACAACCTTGAACAAGTAGGCTGTACGGTGTGTAATTAGTCTCGAATTATTCTCACTTTATGCATAAACATGATGCATTAAAAAAATTCTTATCCGTTTGCCATTAATTTTAAGTGTTTTTTTTTTAGGGACGTATACAGTCCAGTTCTGTGCAAGGGGGCCCACACAAAACCGCTTTCCCTTCTCTAACCGCCTTTTGACTCGCCCAGGGAGCTCTTTGCTGCAAGCCAATTCTTGTTCTCCGGCGTGTAGGGGGTTTGTAAAGTGGATGAGAATAGATTATGGTCATAAATTGTATCTTCTGTCTATTATTAAATTTTTAGTCGTTAGTTATTATCATTCAAATATATTCAAATGTCACAGTGCTTTTGTTGCGAAACTGCTTTCATGAATCTTGATCTGCTTTTTAGCATTGTTTCATACTTGTTATTTGAATCTTTAATCATTTAACTAGTTTAACGTACTATAATTATGACAAAAGCAGCTAGCAATAGTTGAGAGTGTTAAGTTGATAATTTATTGAGCATGAATTTCAGCGAAGCGTTGTTGCAATACACTGTAGCAAAAATTATTGTGGTGTGAAATTCATGCATAGTGCCTTGCTATCCAGGAAATTTTCTGATGCATCGCTATTATGGCGGAGGACATTATTTTAATATAGCCTATTACATTCATTTTTAAAAGCCTTGCTTAACAATTTGGTTCATAACGTTAGTGTCATCGATGTAGACTGGTTTAAAATAGTTGCCGGTCAAACTTGTCGTACATAGCGTACACGTCTTATGGCACATGTGGTTGCATAGAAGGCACAAACATCACAGGCTTTGGTGTGCCTGGTGATTAAACAAATGTTCAAACTGTATACAATTTGAATGACTTTTCTAGAAGTCGCATGTACATTTTACAGAGTGTGGTAACTTGGCAAGTGTGGAGGCATGAGGTAATATTGTGTGGACCGAATTACATCATTGCTTGATGGGAAAAGACAGTGTTCTTTGTATGGATAACCTTCGCGATGTAAGCATACTAGCGTACAACTCGCACAATAAAACAAAATGATTATATTTTATTGCATGAGTTCTACGCTAGTATGCTTAATTAATTATAAGGGCAGCGTTAGCCTAGTCCTGCTCGTTATGCATGTATATCAGGAGTAGCGGTGTTCCAAAGCCTTCAAAAACCTCAGAGGTCTATGCCACCAAAATCAATTTTGAACGCTTACTTAAGGGTGGTAGTAATGCTACGTCGATCCGTTTAACCGTTTTAGGCAGCACCAAACCAATTTTGATGTACGATGTCGTCTAAAAATAACCCTAATTACCGCTTCTTGAGTTCAAAATTAATATCATCAGAACTAGTTTATCCGCACTGTTTAATGATACAAATACGTTCTGTACATAATAGGCCTATTGCAGATCTGTGTACAGTTAAGCAATTTTATGTATTTCAACATTTATTAATAGCAATTTAGCTAAATAGTTGAAATTTTACATAATGTAAATTTGACTAAAGCGTATGGAAATTTTCAAGATGCTAATCATAAATATGATGCAGTAGATGCGCCTGGTTTCTGATTTTTAAAAGATATTGTGAAAATAATATCTTGTGCGCTTACTGAGGTCAGCCAGCGGTGGTGAAAAAATTCACTTTTCAAAAAGTGGTGGTGATCATTATCACTTTTCAAAAAGTGGTGGTGACAAATCACCACCGTCACCATATGAAGTTACGCCCATGCGGCCGCGTCCGATTTAGTTAATTTTGAAGGGTTTTGGCAACGTTTATTAATTTTTGAAGGGCTTTGACAACTTTCAATTAAGCCTCCGGCCGCGTCTGATTTAACGGTACTTTAACAGTACACCCACTATCTGTACTAACACGCCAAAAAACTTTTCACTAATTAATAACAATCTTGTTCGATATAACCAATTTTCACTTTCCCATAGCTTTGATGCACAAAACATCGTTTCAGTCTCATTGAATTCACAATCAGTATGAACATTCATAAATCATAATATATAAAGGCATGGAAGCCACGAAGCAAGGAAATCAACGCAAATATCGTACAAGTCCAAAAACCACAACTGCAACCCCAGCCGCTGCAACAGCGCCAGCCTTGATCAGACGCGAATAGTTGACCAACTTTGGTCGTATGTTCTCAACGATCAGGTTATTCATCCGGAACACAATCTTCTTCTCTTCCACAATATCCTCCTTATCCCTCCTACTCAGCGGCAGCGTATTGATACTCTCCATGAACGCCGCCTTCAGTTGCACTCGACTCAGTTCACCGAAGTCAAACACTGCCAGGCCGCGCTCGTTGGACACGCCGAGTGTGCGCCGAACGATGCGCTTGATGATCTGTCCCCCCGCCAACAACCCCAGGTACATGGAGTGCACGTAGGCGACCAGCAGCACGGGGGTCTCGTCCGATATCTGACGCAATCTGCCGCAGTAGGCAGCAGCCTGCGCGGACGGCTTGACACCATCAGCCCAGTCAGTACCTAGGTAGAACGCGAGGTCCTGCTCGAACGCGCTCGCCCGGTAGGCCGCTTCTGGCAGACGAATAGCGCCGAGGACCGCGTGGGATCGGTGTCGGGCCAGGCAATCCTCCATGGTGCGGAAGACGTGGTAGAACTCGGCAAGGACCTGCGCCCAGAGGCGCGTGTCCGTCAGCACGACGAGCAGCTTGAGGTTGACGAGGCGGTCACTCTCGTCGTGGATGGCCTTAGTGCGCGCGCGCAGCTCAGCACAGAAGTCAACGAAGTCGTCCTCGCTGCCCGCAATACCCTCCTCGTCTCCGGCACTCTCAGAGTCCTCGTCGCGCAATTCTATTCTGGGCGCAGCCATCTTGTTTTGTTTTGTTTGTCAATGTTTGACAGCAGCAGTGATACCACTCGACACTAAAGGAAAATAGAAGACACAAGAAATAGTGAATTACGTCCGAAATCAATAACGAAATTCATTCTGATGCCTAATAGTTCTGACAAAAAACTGTCTAAAAATTTGATTGAAAGCAGCGATGTATTTTCAAACATCTTAGGTGTTAATGGATGACTTCCTAACTATAATTAACATTCACCCAGTTTTGCAAGATATTCTGTTTGCTGTTCTTCTGATCACTTCTCAGTTATCCCTTATCACTTATTCGATGAAATAATTTGAAACTCGATCTGAACCTAAATTTGTATCATCAGTGTAGTACACTATCTACATGTATCTTGAGAATATATTTTTATCATTCATGGGCCTACTTAAATTTACAAACAGAAATAATATAACAAAGTCATGGTATTTAATAATTTTAGGTCAATAATCTCTGATCACTGCATACCAAATCCGACGGATAATATTAATATTCACAAAACTGTCTAAGAAAACCCGCCGACTCCAGCCAAACATGAAAATTGAGTTTTTGCTACACAATTACACCGACTACAAATTCTATGATACAATCATATTTTTCATTAATTAAAACAATCATTTTCAAAATTTCTAACCAAAGAGTTGATACATTGTCAAAAACTGTTTATTCTTTAAGAAAATTAAGAATATCTCTAAAACGATAATCAAACTTGCGCATCCAATATATCGGAAAACATCTAAGCCAGCGATTTGAAAATGTCAATCCTGAGCAATTGAGCATTGAAAAAAATTAGAATAAAAGGCTCTGGCAACAATTACTGCTATAGAACCATAGGCCAATCATTCTTCTTGAATAAAAAACAGTAACTATAATGACTACTATCAAATAATTGCCAAAAGTCACAACAGCATGCATACATCTAAAACAAGCCTACTGTCAATGTCAACACAGTATACACGAGATGCTATCAAGCGATAGTACGACTAAAATCAAGCAAAAATATTTAATTAGTCTAAGGTATGACCGAATGAGGTACATGCAGATATAATGCAGACATAATATTATGCTGCAAAGTCATGAAAATTCTTAGTCTATCCGTGAACCGACGAGAAATAAGCAACCATCGCTACCCACCACTTAGCTGCTTCGATAACTATTAGATAAGTCAGTATAGATTTCAAGGAACAGATAGTCCTGCCACCTCGTCTAGTCACCTACAAATCTTTGGCGATTGCTTATCAGTGCCCTACTCGACCAGTGATAGTCGCAGAGGTCTACGCCCTGGGTCGCTGTTTCATCAGGCTGGGACGACGTATGTGCTGCCTGATACCGAAGCAGAATGGTACCGGACACGCGCCCCAGGCAGGCTTCGTGCAGGCTCTGGCGTGATAGGTGCAGATCGTGATGACTTGCCCGCACAGAATACAGCTGGTCCTGCGCAGGCACATTCGCACATGGAGTAGTACGTGCTTTGCCTTCTCGCAGCGCGACGCAGGGCAGTTTGCGTCTTGACAGTCACAGGCGTGGGCGAACGACGCGGCCCATTGAGTGACAACCTGTCGACGAGCATTGGCAGCCATCTTGTGCCCAGACTTCATCACACACGGACAGTTGTCCTGCACAATGCACACTATATAGCCTAGATAGCTTTAACAGGTCATTCCCTGTATAGGGCTGCATGGCGAAGACTAAATACGGTTAAAGTCTAAAGTGATATCAGCAGCAGTAGTCAGCAGCATTCATCAATGAATTTCAAGGCACGACAGAGGGAATAATGGCCTAAGCTGCTAACTTGACAAGCCTTAGGCCTATTCAATAAAATATATATTTCATGCCAAAAAATTAGTTTAAAACAGATTTCAATTAATGTGCATTCAAATGAGATCAAATAACTTAAGCTTAACCCTAATTATAAAATATATCGGTAATAGTCCTGTACCGCATCATTAATAGAACAGCATCTATCTAGCCTATTGCAATAAACATGCAGGCCACTAATCATTCAAACAGCAGTCGCCAATCATTTGCGTAAAGTGCTGAGTGGTAACACTGACCGATAACACAATACGACAGCTCACAAAATCCTTGTCCTGGCGTTCTCAAAGTTTTCTTCACAAAGCCGAGCAAGCATACATCAATCGTTTAAATACTCTCTGCAGCAGCCTGCAGCTGTAGGCCAGCAGCTGCTGCAGCAACTGCAGCCAGCCCAGCAGGTACTCAGCAACAACTATCAGCAGGTTTGCAAAACTTATGGCAAACAGATTCACAAACGACAACCAATGAGAACGTTCCCTCCTTTCGATTCATGTTATATCATTGCCATTTAGTAAAATTTAGATGTTCCTATCTCAAAAGTTACTGGTCAGCAGTAATTTGCCTGGTGGTGGCTAGTATTTGACTGCAAGCGCCGACGTAAGCGGTTTTGCAGCACTGTGCAGCAAAGCGAATCCACTGCATGACCAGTAGGCTTACCTCATAAATGGGTCAAAGTTCCTGAAATCTTCAGCAATTCAGCAGCTGCATCTATTAGTAGTTAGTGCGGTCAAACTGCGAATTGCATGCAATGTTTAATCATCAAGCAGCAAAGCAGCAGTCTATTTATAGAATTTGATAAGCTTAGGGTTAGTTCGCTGAGGGTAAATTTAGGGTTAGTTCATGACTAGTTTATGTCAGGTCTTGTAGCTTTTGGCACAATCAGAAATAACATCCTAAGACTTAGTTTAATAGGGGGCGCTACCTAAGCGCGAAGTGAGCAACCGCTAAGCCCAGTTATGACTAGACGCTAAGTGAAGGACCGCTAAA
>JAQIWG010008413.1:0-11440 GCA_034695025.1 Chamaedrilus cognettii | reverse complement strand
AGCTTTCAAATACCTTTCATTTGATATAAAATTTATTGCTGTAGCTCCCATAGGAGCTGAGATACAAGCGTTTGATTCGTTCGGGTCGTCACGTTTAGGTCAAAGTTTGTCGACCCGTATCTCGAAGACCGGTCGACCAAAAAATAAAAAATTTGAGAATTTTTTTTTTCCACCAAACTCTTCAACTGTACCAATTTTCAAGAAAATCCGAGACGGTCATGTCGGGTGCCTGTGTTGATTTGACATGGAATCACTCAATTATAAACCATGCTTTTTACTATATTTACTTCCAAAAAATTTGCAACTAGCATAATATCATTTTTTTTCAGTAGAATCAATATTTCAACTATATCCTATTAGGAGAAGACATTACAAAGAATCCAGTGATCTAAACGCATATTATAACACTTGAAGCTCCCAGATATCATAAAATTAGCAAACTTATGAACAACTTAAATTTTTTTTTTATGTCTTTATATTATATCTTAAAGAATAATATTGAGACATTACACCCAATCCAATGGTAGTAGTACTACGCATTTGGTTTTCCTGCAGCGTAATAGATTTAGAGACTCAAACAAACCTTCCAGATTTACCAGCTCGGGCAGTTCTCCCCACTCTGTGAATGTACTGCTCAATTGTGTGAGGCATTGTAAAGTTGATGATCTGAAAGCAGCAATTGCACAATGTGCTGGTAAGATGCGCACAAACTAGTGCAATGATCGAGGTCATGCATGAAGTAACGCACTGTTGTGCTGAAGTGCAATGATCCAGTATAGCACAGTTATGCTGCAATACAATGATCCTGTAACGCACTGTTAGTAAGTAATGCATTGTTATGCATGAAGTTACGCACTGCCATCCATGAAGTAACGCATTGTATGCATGAAGTAACGCATTGTATGCATGAAGTAACGCATTGTATGCATGAAGTAACGCACTGCCATGCATGAAGTAACGCATAGTATGCATGAAGTAACGCACTGCCATGCATGAAGTAACGCATTGTATGCATGAAGTAACGCACTGCCATGCATGAAGTAATGCATTGTATGCATGAAGTAACGCACTGTTATGCATGAAGTAACGTACTTTTATGCATGAAGTAACGCACTGTTATGCATGAAGTAATGCACTGTTATGCATGAAGTAATGCACTGTTATGCATGAAGTAACGCACTGTTATGCATGAAGTAATGCATTATTATTATTATTAGTAATGCACTGTTATGCATGAAGTAATGCACTGTTATGCATGAAGTAACGCATTGTTATGCACGAAGTAACGTACTTTTATGCATGAAGTAACGCACTGTTTTGCATGAAGTATCGCATTGTTTTGCATGAAGTAACACACTGTTATGCATGAAGTAACGCACTGTTATGCATGAAGTAATGCATTGTTATGTATGAAGTAACGCACTGTTATGGTGCAATGGTCAAGTAACATACTTTTATGCATGAAGTAACACACTGTTATGCATGAAGTAACGCATTGTTATGCACGAAGTAACGTACTTTTATGCATGAAGTAACGCACTGTTTTGCATGAAGTATCGCATTGTTTTGCATGAAGTAACACACTGTTATGCATGAAGTAACGCACTGTTATGCATGAAGTAATGCATTGTTATGTATGAAGTAACGCACTGTTATGGTGCAATGGTCAAGTAACATACTTTTATGCATGAAGTAACACACTGTTATGCATGAAGTAATGCACTGTTATGCATGAAGTAAAGTTCTGTTATGCTGAAGTGCAATGGTCAAGTAACGCACTGTTTTGACGCCCTCGATGTCGAGGCCTCTGGCCGCCAGGTCAGTGGCAATGAGAACATCTATCTCAGCCTCCTTGAACTGTCGCAGCGACTCCAGCCTCTGAAGCAAACATTAAACTCAGTGACATCTGGTCTTAAATTGCAGTTTAAACATTTTTACCTGAAAAATTTAAGCAATCAGAAACATCAGGTTTCAAAATTTCTAAAGTTACAGGAAGAGAATCGGAAACACTTGGGCGCTGAATAGCGAATACGGATGCATCGCTTATGAATAACGGCAGTTATATTGCGCAGTTGATGCTGGCTAACTATACTAAATATATAATTTAGGCAAGAGGCATATTTAAACTGTTATATCTCAGAGCGAATAGCATTTCACTGAAGAAAATAAAACTTCCAAATGTCACAAATTTAAAACAAATTAACTTATTTATACAACAAACTTGGGGAAAAAATCACGCAATGAATTGATATTATTTAGTAATTCTACTTCTAAGAATGCAGCAGCGGCATTTGTAGGTCAAAGTTAGTGCTTGCACCGCTCACCTGTCAATGGGACAGATTGCCCATAGGTACGTGCCTACCTGTGCCTGGCACAGATTGCCCATAGGTACGTGCCTACCTGTGCCTGGGAGAGATTGCCGTGCAGCTCTCCCACTTTGATGCCGAGCAGGCCGAGCACAATGTGCATGCGATGCGCCTGCTTCTTGGTCTGTATGAAGACGATGCAGTGGTCATGAAACGTGCGCTTGATCAGAGCTGAGTCAACACACAGACCGGAGTTTTATTACTTAATTAAAATACATTATACTGGTAGTTGAAATGCACACTTATTCAGTGCTGACTGCACAACAATTAGCAATGAAAACAACCATTCACACACACTAGTGTTTTATTACATCTTAAAATAAATAAATTTAGATTACAATAGTTATACTTATCGTTTACGACAACGTTTAATTCTATTTATTGTACTAAACAGGTAGTACTACAATAGTACTAGACAAATTTGATAATAAGTTTTTCATAATACACTGGCATATAGCACAAAACGCTACCGTGCTCCAACATCAAGCATACAATCGCAATTCACAACTTAGCTTTTTTGTGGTGTTTTTGCATAGCATAGTGTTTTTCATTGATAGATAAATACTATTTCAGCAACAGCATTTGTAGAATGTTTTTATAGAGTATACTTGATCAATTGCACCTATGGCCTTGCTCCACTTCTAGCCTTCCTTGCAAAGATCCTCAAACCAAGAAATCATAGCTCTTCAAAAAGCACAGAACAGAAAATGTGAATATCCTATAAAACTGAAATTCAATTTTTCCTAGCATAAATAAACTAGTTCAAATGAATGCAAACTCTGAGCGTTCAGTCCTATTAAAAGATACTGTAAAAATAGAACTAATTGACTCCAATAAAAGATAATCGATCCATCAAGCAAATCTATCAAACTGCTCGACTGAATTTCATTAACCGACAAATTAATCGACTGACTGAATCAATTAACAGAGATTAACAAAATTGACCAAATTAATTAATCTACACAATTGAATATTGTGTTGAGAGTCGTCTATTAATCTCTTTTTTTTTTTTATGAATTACATAAACAAAAAACAGATATTAATAGACAACGACTCAACACAGACGTTCCAACTAGTATCCTAAGGGCTGGTTTTTCCAACAAGGATTCAATGGTGGTTCAGGATTTAACCCATTACTTTGCACAGGCTAAATCCTGACCCACCATTAAATCCATGTTGGAAAACCGGCCCTAAGACTCGAACCGACAGAATTTTTCCTGACCTGCAACGATCGCCTCACGGTCGCCTTCGCGGTTGTCACGAATGCGAATGAACTCCTGGCGCAGGTTAAAGGCGACGTCCTTGTTCTGGTTGACGTAGATCTTCACCGGGTTCTTGAGCGACACGGCAGCCAGATCCTTCACCTGCAGCGCACACACGAGGTGGATAAATGAATGAGCAGACCCAGGGAGGACCAATAGACCCGTCGTCTCTATAAATGAGATGGTATGAAATCGGTGCTATCTATCAGTTACGCCAAGCCAGCAATTACCTGATATCTCGCGAATTGAATATGGTGTAACGCGATCCATGATTGGTGCATCAAATGACAATTTTCACTAAATGCACTGACGGACTCATTTACTGTTACAATAATACGCAAACATGCAATAAATTTTTATTTAATGCGTGTATTAAACTCATGATTCAAAACTTTCATCAGGCACAATAATGCCTTGAAGTATATGCTCAAAGTGCCAACTGCCCTCTTTATACATCCAGACTCGCTTTAGGACATGCACACCAAGTGTGAAAAGCATAAGGTACGGTTATACTTTAGTCACCTTCAGATCTCCATAAAGGACACCCAAAGACTCGTCGATCACCTGTTCGGTCATGGTGGCCGAGAAGAGCATGGTTTGCCTGGAGCGTGAGCAGAGCTTCAGCACCTCCCTCATCTGAGTGGCAAAGTACTCGTCCAACATCCGGTCAGCCTCGTCGAGGATCAGAATCTCGATGCTCTGCAGGTTGAAGTTGGGCGCGTTGTGGATGTGGTCGATCAGACGGCCTGGCGTCGCTATGACAACATCGGGGCCGAGCCGCAACGCCGCCTCCTGCGCCTTGATGTCGAGTCCACCTATAGGGGAGTGGATCAAACCTCGTGCAGATTGTTGTCATAGTTCTGGTGCCACATTCACATACATTTCTTATGTTTTTTCTCAAATTTTACATAGCTCAATTTTTAAACGCTAAATTTCATTCACCAAACTAAATCACATCATCATTTGGATTTGCGCGAGATGGTGTAAAATTTTCAATAAATGAGACTACCTGCTGACTGGGGTCAACAGAGAATAATTGTGGTCAAGAGCTGCTCGGGCACGTCATAAGACGTGAGTGGGTTATTTTATGTCAGAGAATTCCAATCTAAAATAATTCTATGAAGAAATAAATTTTGATGGGCAATCATTTCGTATCTTCTGAAAGAGGAATCAGATAAAAAATTATTTACTTGAGTATCATTTGAATTGAGGTTTCATAAGATTGCCAAGCGTTACAGATCTATGCCATATAATAATTTATTGTAAACTTTGCAAAACACTGCAAGACAAAAATGCATCCTTCATCCACCAAGGTGGTAGAAATTAAATTTTTTAACTCAACTATGCTACGATGCATACCAAGTAATTACCGATAAAGCGTTCAGCAACTACCCCATGCCCATCATGTACTATACGCCTGACAACAGTTTGCACGAGGACTGACCGGCCGAGAGCGAGATGTCGATGTTGGTGAACTGTGCGAGCTGGGACGACACCTGGTAGATCTGCACCGCGAGCTCACGCGTCGGCGTCAGCACAAGGACCCTCGTCACTGACGACTGTTTGGGTCGGTAGAGCAGACGCTCGAGCACCGGGAGCATGAACGCACCAGTCTTACCTGACACCGACAACCAGGAGGTCACATCAAGGGCCGTAGACTGGAGAAGTTTTAGAGCTTCAAACTTCTGGAGAAAAGAGATCTTTTCTGTTCTAGAATTAGTAGGTTATTCCCAAGGCCAAAACCACCCTATAAATTTGTCAACAGCGTAAAAATATTCAACTCCTCAGAACTGTCTTAAACACCCCCACTCCTCCCCCGGTTGTGTGTTCTGCATGGAGATAAAAAATAGGTGCAGGTGAGTCAAAGGCCAAACCCCCCCGAAATAAAGCGACCTTGCAAGCATTCATTTGTCCCAACATTCGCCTTTCAAATACAATATATATATATATTTTTAATTTGCTTTTATGCATAAGATATGGTAACCTATGCATAACCTCAATGCATAGGATTTGAACCTATTGCTGATAGTGTGGCAGCAGATTAGCGAAAGCAGATCTCATTGCTTCATCCACAATCGCAGCGAAAGTCAAAATCAACGAATTTTCAAATACAAAGTCTCACATTAAAAAAATTCTATTGCTGATACAATAATATATTAAGCTTATATTCTAGCATCCAAAAATTAAATCTTTTGGCGGGAAATATTTGTATATACAAGTTATCACAGCAAAAAACTGACCAGTGTCTGTGCAGATCCAAATCTATTAATACTTTACACAAAATCTTCACATAATATTATCATTAGCAATTGAATCGCCAGATAATTAGCTATTTGGATTATATACCAAAGCGGGTAACACATAAATTGCGCACAAATAAATGCTACCTCTACTTCTAAGCACAAACCCACCAGTTCCCGTTGCGGCGCAGGCGCAGATATCATTGCCTAGCAACGCCTGGGGAATGGTGGCGATCTGAATGGGCGTCGGCTTTGTCCAGCCGAGACTAGTGAGGGCCTTCATGAGGGGACGCGACAGGTTCATGTCGCTGAAGTCATCCGTCTCAGAGTAGGTCGTCACCTCTTCCTTGTACTTTATCTTCGGCTCCTGACAGAATAAAACTCATAAAAACTAACCGCCTTTTTTGTCGTCTAATCTGTTAATGTCCATGTTTTCACACAGGCTTGGACGTCTGCTAGAGTTTCTATTTGATGACATTTAAAATATACTTGATGTACACTGCAGGCCCACAGTATATATAAATTTAAATCATAGACATTCAAAACAGACATTGACACAATCCAAACGTGACAGACTTACAAGTTCCACAATGTCGTCCTCAGCATGTCTTTTCTTCGTCTTCTTGTTCTTCTTTTCCTTCACCTTGATCTTATCTGCGCGCAAATAAGCGTTGAAAGATTTATTCATTACAGCCAGTCACGCAAAGTATCATCACTTTAAATCGTTTAATTAATTTTAACTATAGGCCTACATGTACAGTTTCAAAAGCTGTTAAGACGTCACTTGGTATAATATAATCATCAAAAAAAGAGAACAAGATTTGTGAAATAGAGTGTTCCGGAAATTCAATTTTCAAAGTTCTAGCAAATTGCTACATCTGAGGAAAAAATTATGGTATTAATCAAATAGACGTTGTAAACCAATGCGCATACTGAAAAAACTAATAAAACCTCCAAATAGCAAAATCATAATAACCATAAGTGTCAGCATCACTAAATAGTATCACATACGTTTCTACTTCATGAGAACTAAACTGTACAATGAGATCAATTAAAATCATAGATATTACGATACAAAGTTGTGTTATACGATACACTGTGTTCAAGACTCGATGCAAAAACCTTCTAAATAAAACTCTTATTCGTACCTATTTTTATTTCTTCTCCTTCATCCTCCGACGTGCCTTCCTCCATCTCATCCGAGCTTTCCTTTTTCTCCACCGTCTCTGCATCAATGCGACTTGATTTTTCCTGTACCTGACACAAAAACACAAAAATTATAATGAAATTCTGTTTTACAAAGCTAAACTATCACATCTCATACACATCACAGACCATTTCTGGCCTAGCTAAAAACTAAAAAGCAAAATATAGTATTTGCAAAGCAACCGAACAATGCAACAGACAAAGATTAAAATTTGCTTACGACTTTAAAAAGATTGAAATACAATAAAAAGGATCAAGTATATTTCATGTACTAGAATACTGAGAGAAAAAAAATCTCAATAAAACCAACCAGGCGCTTCTTTCTCAGACGCGAGATTTTCTCATCCAGAGTAGACGAGACGACCAACGGATTCTTAATCCCAATATTCAGATCTGGATGCATGACATCATCATCATCCTGAACAATTGGATAAATCAAGATATACAACATGGTACTAATCGATAGTCTAAAACAGAACATAGCAGTACTGTGCTAATTTTAAACAACTACACAGCTTTGAGTAATTACACTCAGTCATGACATGCAGTGGCTCTCAAACTTATTTATTTTGATTTCAACACAAAAGCTTTTAGATTTTCTTTAGAAATAGTACTGTGCAGCAGCTTTATAATTTTTCAATTTGCATATTTTTGCAGTACCAGTATTGCTAGCCCAACATAACGATAGACAAAAAGACGCAACATAACATGCATGCATACTAAAAATAAAACACTGCAACGTAGAACTAGAGCTAAAATCTTTCGTTTCTTTATCACACAAGATGTCGAGTACAGGTACCAATCCAAGTCCTGGTCATGAACAGTAAACTCAACTTAGATACTCAATAAAATTTAGCTTTAAAATAAAATAAAGCAACTCACTGATTCAGCAAAATCGAAATTTTCATTGAAATCATCTGCCTTGTTTACGTAAATCTTCTTATTCTTCTTCTTTTTCAATTTCTTTGTCTGGACCCTTGTTCCCTTTTACAAAAAGATAATATTATGAGTACAACCATATGTTTATGAATAATTGTACCAATATATAATTAATTAAAATTAGTTGCCTGTACAAATGTATACCATGCATCGACTGTTTCAAAGTTGATATTACGAGCAAATTTGAAGAGAACTATAGAAACAAAATCTGGTCCCACGCTTAAGCTATACAGTACAGGTATTACTATAAATTATAAACACAGCTCGACTTTTAATTTGACTTACCGTAGAACAGCTAAAACCAATCATACTGACTAAACAACTAAAGCGCATCACTTTAATTCACAATGTTGTTTTATATAATAAATATGGTGTAGTTTATCAACCTTAAATTTAAATGTCAAATTGACATAATTCAGAATCTGTACATTCTTGACATAATTTAAATGCAAATTCTATTAAAATTTGACCCTGATTGTCTTTGAGTCATTTGCAAACTTGCATTATAAAAAATTTTAGAGTCGTCAGAATTTTGAATAATATTTAAATATTATAGCAATTGGCTGCAATAATCTAAGAAATTTCTTGGTATTTTACTTTGAGTAACTAGGATAAACACCATTATAAGTAAACTACTAATAATTTTTTTCTTTTAATATGGTACTAATTAAATTTTTACACACTATATTTATGATGCATCATTTTTCACACAATGTAGAATAAATTGGGAGGTCGAGGTATAAAAACACAGCTTCACTTACATGCACTTGGCTTATAATAGGCTTATAATAGGTTTATAATAGGCTTATATTAGGCTTATAATAGGCTTATACTAGGCTTATAATAGGCTTATAATAGGCTTATACTAGACTTATAATAGGCTAATTGCCAACTTAAAAACTACTACTCTCAAACTACTCAAATTACTCTCTATTCTCGGAAATGGAAATGCACATGAAGATGGTGGAGATAGATGATGGAGAGAGAAAAGATAAAATGCACTGTTGTCATCATGGATATTGATGAAAGTGATGAAGTGAGTGACAGAGATAGGGATAGGGTTAAAGTGGAAAAAGGTGTTGGATGCTTTGGTTGTGGAGAAAGCGATGGGTTTGGAAGTTTTGAGAAGGATTGGTAAGAAAGGGACTGACGGGAAGGCACGACCAATTAGAGTGAAACTGAACAATTTGGCTGATAAAGGCGTAATATTTAGAGCAAAGAGGTTGAGGAATGTAGTTAAATGGAATGAGTTTTTATTGTGCCAGACATGACGAGAGTGCAGCAGAATGAAGACAAGAAGTTGAGGGAGAAGGTGCAAAGAATGAGAAGTGAAGGGGTGTCGAGTGAGAGAATTTCAACAGGGAATATTGTCACTAATTAGCTTAAATTTTCTTAAGAAGAAATTAATTAAGTTTGCGTGTAAGTTACGGAAAGATTACATTTTTGGAAAGATATATTTTCCTCGGTTGAAAGAATAATTTATAAATATCAGATAAAATATTTTTGTTCTATGAAACGTATTTTGAAAAGTATTTTTTAGATTTTAAGGAGAGGCCTTCAAGGCAAGACACCAGTTATCGGATCATAGGTCAGGGGATAAAAATAAGCAGTACCCTGCTGTCTTCCCCTGTTGAGCCGCGAGCGCGAGGGAGGAGAAAAGACTTGCGCACGTGGCTACCGTCAGGGGGGTGGAGGGGCTGACGGTAGAGTATCACCGGAGTGTGAGGCCGGGGAGAGGGGCTTCAAGCCGACTACCCAGTATACCCAGTATTTGGTCCACGTTCCAGAGAGCGATAATATAAGTATTTACATCACAACAACACGGTGCGCCTAATCCCTACAGCAATACACTACCTCCGCATCGCTCTCTGATGACTCTGACTGAACCGGGATGACGTCATCGTCGTCGATCGTCATTGGGAGGCCAAGGGGGCCCATCAGGGCAGATATTTTCTTATCCATTTTCTTTATATGTTCATGTAATTATAGGCCTTAATGATTACGGAACAAGAACGTCTTCAACACTGTGACCAGTTTAGTACAGTTTCGTTTTCGTTTAATGTTCATTGAGTCCTGAGATCTATTTGGCATTATTATAAAGAGCAAATAGACAAAAACGACTGGACTGTTTAAGAGATGCGTTTATTTCTTTCTATTCTCTCTCTTATGGCAGCAAGATATTACCCCCCTGAGAGAATTAAAGTGCGTATCCCCAAGAATTAAGAGCCGTAGCCTCATCTTCTATCACTCAGACAGAAAGGAGAATCGTACAATGTGCGTCAAAATCATTCAATTTGACAAATTTTTTGGGAGAGATCGATCGAGACAACAGCGATAGCGGAGATTCGTCTCGAGGGCTGGGAGGTACACGGGGGCAAGTTTAGAGGTTGCGTGTGTTATCGGCGTGGGCGGAGAGGGACGCGGGATAGGGACCTTCGCTGACGGCATAATTTGGGGGAAAGGCGAGCTGCCAGTGGATTTTCGCTGGTGCTTTTGGGGAGGATTGAGTGCTGTTGAGGAGATTGGAGATGTCTGTTGCATCGGATGAAGCTCGGGAGATTGATTCGTGCGGTGCTTGCAACAAGAAGGTGAAGGATAAAGATAAGGGAGTCGGTTGTGACAATTGTGGAAAATGGTTCCACTGCAAGTGTGTTGGAGTGAGTGGGGAGGGGTACGAAGAGGTTAAGAGCAGTGCAGGTTACAAGTGGTTTTGTAAGGAATGTGAAAACCTGATCGAGCAAACGTACAAGAATTTCAAGAAAGAGAATGAAGAACTGAGGAAGGAATTGAAGAAGGTAAAATCCAGCCGCATGATGTTGGAGAGAGAAGTAGAGGAGATGAGGAAGGACCTGGAGAAAATGAAAGTAGAAGTGGTGGATAAGAAGGAGGTGGAGGAAGTAAGAAAAGGATTGCGGCAGTAGAAACAGGACTTTGTCGGAAGGAAGGATGCTGAAGATATGAAGAAAGAAATGGAGAGGATGATGGTCAGAATTGGCGGGTAGGAAAGACGTAGAAGACGTAAGAAAGGGATTAGATCAGTTGAAGAAGGAGACCGTAGGGAAGAAGGAAGTCGATGAGGTGAAGAAGAGGATGGATCATTTGAAGAAAGAGATGGTAGGGAAGAAGGAAGTAGAAGAGGTAAGAAGTGTTGTTGAGGGATTGAGAAAGGACGGAATCGCGAGGAAAGATATGGAGGAGGAGGTAAAGAAGTCGTTTGTGGAGATAATGGCGATTGAAAAAGAAAACGAAGAAAAATGCAGAAAAGCAAGGCAAAAGAGAGGGAGATGGAGATGAGGGTGAGAGAGGTGATGGAGAGGGAGAAAAGAAGAACGAATATTGTGACAATGAGAGTTGCAGAAGGGGATGAGGAGAAGGACAAGATCGAGATCGGAAAATTGATGACTGAGTTGATGTGGGAGAGGGATAT
>JAQIWG010008412.1:0-11441 GCA_034695025.1 Chamaedrilus cognettii | reverse complement strand
GTCACATTGCAACTTGAGCCGCGCCATGTCAACATCATTGGATGGTTGATTTGGCAATCGGTGAGCCGTAGTACGCACGTCGAGCTGAATTATAGTCTACCCAAGGGTTGAGTGTTAAAACGTAATATCGAAGTTTTTCAAATTTTGGAAAAGATCGCACATAAGATTTAGATTCTTTATACGGCGAGCATTGATGTATCAGATGTACTGTAACAGTTTAATATTGTTTATTAGTTTAAAAGTGTACTAAGTTTATAAAGTTAATGCGGTTTGTTGTGGGTCAAGCCCGGTGGCTTGACATCGCTGAGCCGGTGGCATATGTTGCAGTCATATGCAACACAGGTCTATTACAGTCTATGGACTGCGTGGGTGTTTGGTATGCTTATGAAATAGTTGACTGCGTTGGCCTTGCATTCCACTTCTTTAGCAAGTCTATGCATTTGTATATACGCCTAGTCATTCGTAGAATTGGTTATAAATGGATTCGTTCTACAAGTATATGCAAAGGATCCAGTTCCTCGAACTGCGATTGGTTACAAATATGACAGTATGCATATTCATAAGTTCTAACTGTCAACTGGGCAGCTGCGTAGCGCAATGGGCTGGTAGATTCTCGAAGGTTCTAGAAAGTAGACCCGCCCCCATAAATAGGCAGTGCCGCAGTCCTTGTGGAAAATTGTGGCAAATTTGGGCAAATTGTGATTCTTTTGGGCTTAGTCTAGATTGTGTTGCTCGGGTTTGGCTAAATTGGGTGTTAGGGAACTTTAGTAATGTACATTTAGTTTAGGCTTGGATTCTATGCCACAACTCTCAGCGTTTGCGATCTAAATAATATTCTGTTCAACCTGGATGCTTGCAAAATTGTGGATATCTATTCTCTGTTCTGTTCAACGACGCTTGGAGTGTTTGTGCGTCGAGGTCTGTCATCAACACAGCTAGTTCCCTCCTCACAATATAGTGATTGCAGAACACCTCCCAGTAACCCGCTTTGCAATAGTAAACCTGGCATAGGGTTACTATAGGCTGTAGGCTTCTTGGGGTTTGAACTGAAGCGTTTCAGGGGGTACATATATCTTCTATTTTGTATAACTAGTCATGAAATGACAATGCCTTGAGTACCAGTGCCGCGGTAATATGAAAATATGAAATAAGAACAGAGATTCCCAGCACGATGTGTATCCTGTATAATAGTACATGTACATATGCTCTCAGAGAGATTCCGTATTGCCATGGTGTGATCAATATGGCCTTTTTTGAAATCCAGTAACACGTGTCGTATATGCTACTGTATTGAAGACTGCTAGTATAGGCCAAATCTGCATGTAAATATTAGACAACGTGTTAGCCATGTGGTTACACGTGATATGTCCACAGGTAGACTATTTATCAGAAGTACCTGCAGGGCTAAAATTGTCACAAACGTCTGCACCTGAAAAATAATGAGACACGACTCGCACGACCACAAATCAATTTGTAATAGCCTAGCAGTTATAAATAATTAAAGATTTCTTGGTATAGGCTGATGTTACGGTACGGTCCACGTATGAGTTTGATCCCGTTTTGCTAGGCTGCCTCGGCACAATTTTATAGGATTCGTTTCTAGTCTTATTAATACTGGTATTCACCATTGCGAGTTAACCTCGAGTTGACTCAATCGGCGGATTGAGTGACGTCACGCTAGGCGTAGGAGATTGACAACGGTCACGCTCAACTCGCGGATTGACCAACTCGAGGTTAACTCGCAATGGTGAATACCAATATAAGTCTGTCTCACGGTTTTTAAATCAAATAAAAACACAGCCTCTAGAAATACGTGAGGTACACTTACATGCGTTTCCTTCGTAAGAGAAAATATCTGCAATTTAAAAACATGAACGTTCATTAGTGTCAAGCAGCCTATTTTGATTCAAATCTTAAAAAGCTCTTTCAACCAATTTGTGCATTTCCTAATCTCATCATGTTAAGTGTGACATTCATAAATAACCCAGAAATGAAATTTATAACTGAATATTTTGCAATAACAGTGCACGATAAGAGTAACCACATAACGACTTGTTCATCGGCCTGCATACCCCGACACGTTCCTCCGGTACAGTTGGAAGTGTTCAGGTCGCTTCCATCGCAGTAATGTCCGCCGTTGTCGGGCGGAGGACTGTCGCACAGGCGCCGTCTGTGGTGTTTGCAGTCCGCGCCACAAGTCGACCAAGACGACCAAGTGGACCATGAACCGTCCACTGCGACCAACATTGTTCAATTTGACACCTTTATTTAGTTGCCGCTGTTCAACTTTACACCTTTATTTAGCTGTCGTGAAATCATTGTTTTATTGTTAGATTTATTGTAATTAATCAGTCCGTTAACTAAATTTGTGATATTAATTAGAGAGAGGGAACGAGGTCGGGGGAGAGAGGTGTAAGGTTAGAAAAACGTGGGATTAGGCGGTGCAGGGAAAGGTTTCTGATGGGTGATAAGAAATCGCAAACATCAATGAACTTGTCCCTGTTAAATTTATATTGCTCAAGCTGTCTCGCATTGGATCTTTTCAACCCCGCTTACCCTTCTCTCTACCCTGACCAATGCCACTACCCAACACCCATTCACCCAGTTCATCCTAAACTGCAGTCAACTCAACTGCAGCCCAGGCAGCGCTTCAAATTTCTCAGCACAGCAGTAAGGCCTTAGGCCCTATATATATATAGAACTTTATTCACCTGACGGCAGAAGCAACATAATAATACACAACTCAAAAAATATAAATTAAATAAACAGTTGCAGCATATACCATATTACACAGCCATCGATCATGCCACAAGCATGAATGAATAGTATTACCCTATAGCCTAGTCCGTTTGTCATAGGACGGGCTCCATGCTAGTAATCCTATACAATTGACACAAAGAACATGATCATGTTTGTTTAAGCAGACTATCTTTAACCAGCTCCTGGACGCCATGATTAGAGACCACGGAAGCCGTTTTAAATAATGAAACGCCACGTCCTCGTTGTAGAATCTCATTCAATTATTCCAACAGACACCACTTTAAGCTTTGAGCGATACGTGTACTGCCTAGACCAAGTGATCAAGGGCAAATTGACAAAATATAGAAGCGGTGTGGACTGAATTTGATTTGGAGAGAATGGGAGATCAAAATGAAGCATAAATTATCGACAAAACTTGCTTAGCGTAACTCTGAATACATATATGGACATAAGTAGACGGATTATACAGACAGATATCAATGATTTCGCCTATATGTTCGTTATAATAATCGATTTTCGCTGCCAAGTGTTTGGTATATTTTAAATAAAATTTTGAAATCGGCAAAAAAAATTAACTCCGTTATATTCTGATAAAAATATTAATATACTTAGCCCAATCCAAATTTGAGGGCAAAGTTTTACAATAATTACTTCAGTGCATAAAAAACTCCTCAAAAGTCTGAATCAACAAACTAACTAAAATTAAAACTTACAGAGGAATAAAATAAATTTTCAGGCATTATTATGGTGTTACGAAATAATTAAATATAATTGAAATATCGATAGCAAAAGCATGGTCAAAAATAATAAAAGTTTGCTTCAAAAATCTGAAACGCCCATCCCTTCCAATCCCCATACCATGCTAGTTCAGCTACGGCGCCCCTAGTACCAATGCGACCCACAGCAAGTAGACAATTATTATCCGAGAACCAAGAGGCTTTCGTATCCTCTCCGGGATTAATGCCTAGCAACCGTCGGCTTACTAATTAATAACGCTAGTTTATCCCTTGCAGTGTCTGGAATATCCTTATTAATCAGCCGGCTGAAAATCAGGATAGTCCTTGTGGAATACTTAAAAATGAAGACTGTGCGCGGTTATTAATTGAGACGGTCATAATTATTGGTTTGTTGCAATAGAGAAATAGCACGCCCTGATGATCGGCAGAATTGTATCGCAGCAGCGTAATACAAGTCTTTTTCGTCCTATAGAAGATAACAGCATAAAAATAATTTTATTAAGCGAGTTTTTAATTTTCGAGTTGTGAAAAGATTCGACGCAAAGACGTTAACAAATATTACTGTGACACCGGCTCTCTCGTAAACAGAACCAGACTGTAATGCTCCTTCCTATTATACATTCACAGTGTTCTTAAACCATACACCCCACCCTTTGTTTTTCTCTCAAAAATAGTCCTCTTAATCTAATTATCGAATGTAGCGATGTTTTGACCCAGCTTCTATCACCAGTCGCGTTCATTAACAGACAGTCAGAGACTACCGCAGAAGTGAGTTCGTCAAAAAATCCCGCTGCAAAGCACAACACACTCCCGCAGCGTGACGCGAAGTGCTTTGCTAACCATGGCGACCCCCAGCGTCGAGACCAACTACCTGGTTTCCTTTCCCTGTACACTTTCACCCCCCCCCCTCCCGCCACGCATTACGAAACAAAACGAGCAAAAAACAAGCCCAGTCAAGATTTTGCTGCATATGATTAAAAAACCGGGCAATATTATTACTTTAAACCCGCTATATTTCTCACTCGTTACATTATTGCCGTATTGCAGCAAGTAAAATATATTCGAATTGATTTGATATCATCCTAAAGGCTTGTTTCTACAAGGAAACAATAATTTAGACACAACAGCCTCATTCATGAATAATTCGTTAAATTATCCTTTACACTTATTCCCGAGTCAGATTTACGTAAATAACAATTTACAAACGCTACCATTCGGCTCGCGCGTCACTATATGCGAAGCATCAAACAAGAAACAATAAGGTTTTATTAAGATGTCCTTACGAACTTCTTACATTTTTGCCAGAATTTTTAGATGCAGACGTCAGTTAATGTGATTGACTACTGATCTTCAGATCTCATTAACCATACAACAAAAATAGTGTGCCTAAAATTGGTGCGCCTAAGGAATCTGTGCCTGTTAATCTCGTGCCCGTTCAAACCCATATGAAAAAAAAATTATATAAAAAAAAATAAAAAATAAAAATCCAATAATCTGTATCTTCCCCTTTTCCAGCAGCAGACGCCGTGTGGCCAATGACAGACGGCTCAAGTACAGAAGCCCAATATTAGTTGACCCCGTCGGCGCAGAACTGGTAATCAGTACGCCACCTGGTGTGTTTTGTCAGCGGCGAAGTTCAGAGAAGAGCATTACGAGTCTGGCGGGCAGAGGAGGGGGCGGGGGGAAGACGGTGGAGCGTTGAAACGGGGCGCAATTGTAGGGCAGAATTTACGACTTTGACTAGCCTACAGTAAATGGGCTACTTGGTTCACAGGGAGTTGTTGTGGAGAAAAACATACATACTGCAAATATTTAGCTTAATTAAAGCAACAAATTATGTAGGCCCCATAGCGCATACAAAAAACGTATCGCAAAAACATATTTCACAAATCGCTATAGCACTCATATAAATTCTCAAAATATAGTTCGTCAACAATTTAGCAAGCATAATTATGAAGAATAAATAAATGACACGAAACTCATATGCAACGCAAATGATATCGACTTCTGCACACCATTTTTAAAGGCTCCCCGTCGCACAATGAAAGATTTAAACTGACAACGTGTTTCCACACCATCATTAAAGGCTCACCTTCGCAAAGGGCGGTGCAAGGATTTTTTTGTACGATATCCCCACTGCACGGGGCGCCGCCGTTGACCGGAGTGGGGTTGTTGCACTGTCGGGTGCGGCGCTGGAACGCGCGGGAGCCCGGGACGCACTGGACCCCACAGTCACTCCACTTGCTCCAGGACGACCAGCCACCATTCACTGCGACCAAGCAAAGATATAAAGTTTAAAGGATGGAATTGCCCGCACACCTTTTTTATGAACGACTACCATAGCTGCAGAAACAGCCTGCACACTGCACAGCACGCCATGTATTGTATAATAACACAACCTTGTTTTAAATGACACCAATATTACTTTTAAAGAGTTTTACGCTCGGATTCAAATTCTACTCCTCAAAACTGCAGCTATCAAGTACATCGAACGTAATTATGTTGAACTTAAACAGTATTGAATATTTGAGATGATAATTGGATCTACGCATATTGTTTATAGATTTAGATAAAAAATCAATCTCTTGAGACTAAAAATTGTTTTGGCATGCAGCCCAGAGCTCCCCTTTGACGACTTGCTTGAGGAGCTCAGGTCTGCAAGCCAATTCTTTGTTTTCCGATTTGTAGGGGTAAACTTCTCATGACAGACAGAAGATATTGTTGCTATACAGTCGTACTAGGTCTATAGGTTTTCTTCACTGCACGATGTCAATATATAAAAGTCTTTTTGAGACAGATGATAAATGAAATTGCATTTTCAAACAGTTGGCTACATGGGCGGATAGAATATCTGCTTAAAGCACCACAGCCGATTCTGAGTACTTATCAGTTTCTTGCACCCCTAGGCCACGGACACTCTACAGGCGTGGCAGCCATCGTCGTGCATGACACCGCCAAATAATTTTTTTTTTTGCTATTGACTAGAGTCTACATCTAAAGGAACTCAAGGACCCATCTAATTAGCGTACTCTAACCAGACAAGTAACTCAAGCATATCTGGCTTCGCTAACCGTCTAACCAGAATATGGGAGCGGTGGTGTGGTCCCCTATAACGCCCTTCGACTCTAAAACGTACTATACCACCAATATTGTCATTATCATCTTTGTAAGCAAACATCCTTTTAGTAAACCACATGTAATTCACAGTCTCAGATCTTAGACAAAATATTTTTGGCTTTTATCGGGAAAGTTTGATGTTATTGGATGTCACAAGCACACCTGTTTTTCTGGTTACACTAACTTTTAATTAATAAAGATATTAATAAAGATATTGATGTTAGATATTGATGTGCTCCCCGTGCAGGCCCGGGAACAAAGAATTGGCTTGCAGCCCAGAGCTCGCCGGGCGAGTCACAAAAGGCGACTAAAGAGGGGGGAGAGGTTTTGTGGCGGCCCTCTTACACAAAACCGGACGGTAATAGCCCTTGATACTCATACACCGTCTTTAAAATTAAATCTCACCATGTTGATGTTAGGTTTGGCTTGTTATTTTTCAATTGATTGTACTTTGGTCCAAAAATAAATCTTACGATAGATGTGTGAAAAAAATTTAATAAAGACTCAAAACTAAAACTGATGTGAGAGATGTCCTAAGTATAAACGATTAGACTGGTGACATTAGCACAAAACTTCAAAAACCAATCCGGCAGCTGAATTTAGCAAATATTTGTCTTTCCCTGTGATGTTTAAGGGTGGGCGAGAGCAAAGCCTTGTTTATGGTAATTTTTCTTAAGGATCCAACTAAATTTGAGTCGATTCATCCATGTTCTGAGATGGGGCCATGGGATAATGAACGCTAAGGGACAAAGGAAAGCTACAGAACTACTGAAATGGATATCGCTGAACATTATAGCGATGTATGCTTCCAGGTTTTCCACGAAAAGAAATAGTTACGGCTTGATTTCCGGATGGCAGATACCTTCTGGCTAATCATTTCAATAAAAGGCAGTACACTAAGGACCAGAGAGTCTGACCCTGCTCAATATTGTAACAAATGAACAATTCTGCTTGGGTATCTCCATCTTTCGAAAATCTGACTTACATGTACGTCAATTGACAACCGACCAAGCTAATATATAATGAATCTTAGCTTGTGTAATATCCTTAATGGCTGCTAATGTAATAATGACCCACTAATTTTCTCAAACATATATACAGACCTGTATACATAACCTGTATACAGACATAGCACACAACTCCAAACAAAAGTATTTCAAGTTCTCAACTGCTCAAAAAAACTCCCCGGCCCGGTCGTAAGAGGCAACTTAAGAAGTGAAGAGGTTCTTTGCTTGGTCCCGCTCGAGGTGTTGAACCAGACTGGACAACTCTGCCAGTACTCCCGGTCCCTAAATTTCTCCAAATCCGCTTACTTACTAGAACCGATAAACATTTAGTTTCTAATGTTAAAATATGCAAGCTCATCAAAATTGAGCCAAATTAAAATATCTAAGTAATGAGTCCATCGCATCATCGCATATTATAAATTGTGCAGCTTCACACAAGTGTCCTAAATTATCCTGAAACGCAAGTGTTTATAAATTATCCCATTGGATGCAAGCATCACGCATCCTCTGCGAGACAATAATTATTCGCGATAAGTCCTGATTCAGCCCGTCAGCAAATCTTCCCTGAAGTGATGCCATAGTGACGCACGCGACGCACGGCAGAGAATCACTTGAGACGCTACAAGTAGGCCGGAGCACAATATGAATCGGTCAGACACCACTATTTAACCGTCAGACATTTCAATTGCATTTCAAGCACCACTATTTAATCGTCGAACATTCAAATTTCATTTCGGACGCCACATTAAAAACCACTTGACAGACGGATCAGACGCGATAAAGTTTGACTCGAGTGGTAAAATCATGGTATCTAAAAACTAAATCAAAATATGCGACGGCTAAATAGTGACCAAACGGGCACTGCTAATCTGAAAAAAACACGAGAATAGGTCTGCAGCTCAGAGCCCTCGCCGTCGTATGGTGGCTAGTACAGAAAGGGAAGCGGTACTTTGCTTGACCTTTGGATACTAAACCGGACTGTAGTAGTCTTTGCTACTCTACACGGGCCTTAAACCCCACTGGCCTAATACGCCACATAGCCGGTGTTTGTTTCATTCAGTAGGCCTATTCAGCCCGTATTGTATCATTCCCACGAGTGGATTATATTGCTTAACATCCTAACATTAATCATTTAACCAATAGTTAATATGATTGTCATCCGCTACACACCACTATCTCACATTTAAATATTTAAGTGAAATTTCAGACACCACAATTTCATCACCCGACATCTGGATCAACCGGGCCACGCGGACAAGAGTCCGGATATACACTTGAATATCGTTCAAGTATTACACAGGAACGAGCGACGCACAGTTTAATCAAGTCTAACTGAAGAGCACTCGAACGTTAACATTTGGCTGCAGCTGAATTTACAGCGGACAAAAGTTTAGTGTAGAGTTCATTTGTACTTCAAGTCTCTCGTTTGTTTACCGGTAGAAGGCTATGAAGAGCTTAGCAAACTAATAAACCAGGGTGAAAGCAATGATGGGAAGGAAACGATGACTTGTGAACTGAAGTAGGAACAAGGAAATCAACTGCCATACACACAAATATGATTACCATAGAGCCCTCATGAATAGAGCAACATTCATCCCATGCGTACAAATCTTTTAATTACCATCAAGGCGTCACACAATAAAGAAATAGAATATTAAATGCACTGCACGTTTATTTAAAGGTAGAGTTGAAAAATATCGCTAGACGCAGATGAGTTCACTAACCGAACACAGAGAGCGCAGCGGATTCGCTAAGACGCCGCCCGGCGAGGTTCTGCGCGCCACACGTGTAATTTCCCGAGTCTGTCAGACGGGCGAGGTTGATTATGAGGCTTCCCTCGTGAGAGATGATGAAATTGATTTCCGTATGAACGTCCACCGTCTCGCCGTTCTTCAACCAGAATACCTGATAAGGACAATTTACACACCTTTATTTGCGAACGAGCTCAGACAAAGGAAGAATTTTTGTAGTATAACAAAGCAAGAGATTGATTGAGAAAGGACACCATTTATAGCAAACACTCCGCAATTACAACAAAGCATCAAAACAATATTATCCGATTGTTCTGAACACGCTACACGATACCGAAGCGATTAACCCAATGGCATAGCGTATGTGTATAATTTAACATAATATTTCGATATAATCTGTAAGATAGTCTGATATTTATTTCTGTACGCTTGTATTTGTAGTTCGCTATCTGTGCGCTATACTGATTAAGTTCAGTTGACTCTCGCTATAGCGATAAAAAATCTATGACAACGTTACCGAAACTGCGAAATCTAAATTTCAAAAGCAGAAAACTGCATAAAATAACCAATGGCGATCCTTTCGATCGCGCATTAGTACGGAAAAATTAAACAGTGTTCGAGACGCGTCGGTGAGATCTTAAATTTAATTTCTCGCGAATTAAAAGCACACCAGCTAATAGGAATCACCGTCAAATGTTATCACAAATAAATCGCTAAAATTAATATTTATTAGCATTCTCCTTCTTAATAAAAAGGTGTTTTCCATTAAATGTTGCGGTGGGGCGCGCGACCGTATGCCCAATAGCTAGAGTGACACCACAGCAACAGTTATCAACCGCAGCGTTCTAATCAGTCGAGCTTTTATCGAACCGTTACACTAATCCTGAGAAATCCAGACTGATCAGAAGACTGCAAACACTGTGCGCGACCGTGCCATAATTACAAAGCACCCACTCAAAGGCTCGTTGGCTAAACAAAGGCGCATTTCTCCAACAGCTTGTAACGGGACCTTGAATATTGACGTTTGTGTTAAAGATTATGAACTGCATAGGCGCATTGAAACGGATCTGAACGTCAAAGAACATAATCTCAGACAAAAAGCACTCAAGATTGAAAAAGTTTGCTTTAAAAAATTTCATTTTGTTCTACGCACTGGTGTTATTATAATGTTGCATCTAAAAGATTACTTCCGCAAAGTTTGCATTTTGTACTTTCACCACCATACAAAAATGATGGAAGAATAAAATTCAAATTAACAATTTGATCGCTATCTTCGAAAATATCATCCGCCATACATTTCCGCTATGGCATTATAAAAACCTGCACCATTCTATTTTTTGAATTGGTTAGAATAAATATTTTATAGTCAGATTAGGATTAGGGCTAGGATTAGGATTAGGATTAGGATTAGGGTTAGGATTAGGATTAAGATAGTCTTAGAATATGTTTATATAAATAGAAACTGTTTTACGCATTACATTGGCCACAGTGAAACTGTATAGCGCTTGTATTCGCTGACAGTACAGTCTACAAACGACCATTATATGTCATATTAATACATTATAACCACACTATAAAATTATATAAAATCCACTGACCGTCTGTCATCAAATCGACCCCCTATGTACAACCAGAAGTTTACCAAAAGTTTATCTCCATCCAACCCATCTAATCTATCAATCTCAAAATCAGTCGAAAGCTTCAACATCGCATGCAAATCCATTGCTAAGCCAATGTTGGTGTATCTCTCCACCGCATCGGCAATGAACCGCGACCACACCGGTACCATGGATAAATGCCAACTACCCGCGACGCATTACAGGCCGCTGTTACTATTCTTAGAATTTGTTGACATGTTTATTCTAAACTTCGACAATACTAAAAAACAATTGGTAAAATCTTAACCCCAGAAGACTCCTTTAGGCGCCGAAATGAACACTAATCCTATTATTTATATATTAGCAACCTACCAGGCATTGATATACGCGTGTACAGGCATTGATATACGCGTGTACAGGCATTGATATACGCGTGTACAGGCATTGATATACGCGTGTACAGGCATTGAT